>BLKR01002736.1:0-180669 GCA_011170035.1 Teleogryllus occipitalis
TACTAGTGAGAACCCGTCAAAATTTGACGGTGAGATCTGAGATAAATGTAAAATCCTGTGCCCAGACTAATGTTCACAATATGTTGCGTTGTTTGGATCTTCAGGGTATAACGAAAATATTTTGTGATGTGGAGTTCCCAAAATTTGGAACATGTATGGCCCATGACCAGGAGGCAATGCAATATCGGCACCGAATGACACAAAAGAAAGAGCACTATTATACTGACGAATATTATTTCTAAAGTTTTTTGATGTGTCATCATCTATAAACAACTTTGATTTCTTCTGGCATATTGCTCGAAGGTAAACTTATTTTCCCATTTAAGCAACACAGAGTAAGCTCGTTTGCAGAATTTCTCTCACATGGGAAGTACAAAGCAGAAAAAAACTGACATTTCATAGACGACGACCCAACAGAGAACGAAATGACCTCACTAACACGACTTCTACGCTTTCTCTTTCCCTACGTCCACTTAATGTACGTTTGCGTCTTTTGGGGCGCGAGGGCAACGATTCGGCATTCGACATAACCTGTGTACAACTTCACTACTTAAGTACAACCGAGCAAAACCCACTCTCCGAATGTTCTCTACAAAATACACCACAAAAGCAAATACATGCCAACTATCAACGCCACAATGCAATTATTACACTGAAACAAAACCTTGACGAATTGTAAACAAATCTCAACAATCAAAACAAAACATCAAGAAGCGCCACCATGAAGCAACTTTGGAAGAAAATAATTGACTATTGATAAGCGTACTATTAAAGAATGATTTAATTAATTAATTTACACCGTAAATGTTGGTGAATCAACACTAACAGTATCTGATAACACACCTAGAGATCACGTTCTTTCTTTTAAAGGAAAAAATACTACAATCGGTTCTTTAGAAGCGCTAAACGAAGCCATGGCAGAATACCTTATTTTTTTAAATATATAGATTACTATTATATAGCTTTATTGCCATGCAGCAATCCTATCATTGCTACATTGTATTCTTATTATTAATATTAACAATTATGAACAATTATTTCTTTTTTAATAAGAATGTGTGTGTATATATATGTATATATATATATATATATATATATATATATATATATATATATATATATATATATAGAGAGAGAGAGAGAGAGAGAGAGAGAGAGATACATATGTATATGTATAATACTAATATTAGTATTACTTTGAAGACGAAAAGCGAACAGGGCAAAGAAATTTTTAAACAAAACTAGTGGGAACGCTTGGTAAACCGAAATTTTTGCTCCTCTTATTGTCACTAATTATTATTTAAGAAATTCTCATATCTGTTTTCATTATATGTCAACAATGAATTTATAAATCAATTTTAAGATTAATCCTAAAGATAGATAAATTGCGTTGGGAAATAAATATGTTGGTTTAATATTGGACGTGCAGGTAAGGTTTGAAAATTGATTTGAGATCCAATTATCCAAATTTCAGATGTTTTAATGAAAATTGAATCTGTACAATTTTTATAAAGTCTCATTCTACTATTCCCGCAAGAAAATAAAGAAAATAACTGCTGATATTTTAAAGAAAAGTTTTCAAAAAGTTTAAAATGTCGCCGGAGCTTCAAGTAAAGCCCTCGAAAATATCAAAATATCTTAATGCTCTCAGAATCGGTCCAAATTTTAATTCTGACGTATTTACCAAGTTTCAGCGTGATACATACCTATATCCATACAGTCCTGCCCTTTTTCCGTCTACAAATTGCGTGTATCGTCTCGCCACCGGTATCAATATTAATCATCTTTGGGACAACACAAATAGATCTTAATCCTTACGTGAGTGCAGTTGCAGATCAAAATATCCTTGAACACGAATTTTATGCCCGAAAATTCGAGATCGTATTGTTGACATTAAAATTTGTTGAAATTCTTGAATTTGTTGAACGTGTTGAGTTTCTTAATGGTGAATGTACGTCAATATATTTTTCAATGCTAGATAGTGGAGTAGTATTTCGCGCAATGTTGCGGTTGTCAAGATTTTGAATTGCTAGATTTGCACACTAATATCTTGAAGTAGACTAAATAAACGGCCAATTCATTGACCCTGTTGGAACAAGAGGTTACAAACGAGCGAAAATTTGGTTCCCACTATCCACAATGTTATTAAACAACGAGGTGAACATCAATATCGGATTAAATCTTGATTGATTTATTTAAGAATTTTGTTGTATTTCCGAAATATAAACATTCTATTCTTTTGTTCATTGGTACCTTGAGAACCTTTGGACGTTCCGCAGGTGCTTCTCATGGAGCGTGTGGTTACTGCTGCTGGCAGTGAGCCTGTCCAGCGCGGCCGCGTGGCACGCCCTCCGGTGCGCTGGCAGCGCGCGCGGCGACCAGCCGGCGAACTTCGCCTCGTGCCTGCACGGGATGCTGCAAGTGCTCGCCTCCATGCCGTACCCGCCGCTGGCGACCGTGCGCTCCGTGCGCGAACGCCTGCTCTTCGCAGCCGCGCTGTGCTTCTGCTTGCACCTCTCCGTCATCTTCCAGAGCAAGCTGTTCGACGTCTTCGCCTCCCCGCCGCATGACCCGGAGATCAACTCCCTCGAGGAGCTGGCCGCGTCCGGGCTGCCCGTGTACGTGAAAAACGCCTACTTTCTCGACGTGTTCCGGCATCGCAATGCCGAAGCGTGGCAGCGGCTCAATTCCCGGGTGCGACCGGCGCCTGGGAAAGACCTGGGAGATCATCTGGACGCGGTCGCCGCGGGCGAGCGGGCTGCTTTTCTTTCGTCGTCCCGCGGGATCCAAGCGTGGCGATTGGTCGCGCCGGAAAAGTTCCAGGCGGTTCACGTGGTCCCGGAGGCGGCGCGCGAAATGCTGGAGACCTACATGGTGAGCCGCGCCTCGCCTTTCGTCGCCCGATTGGACGAGCTCTTCAGCCGCGTGGTCGAGTCCGGGATCATGGAGCGCTGGAACCACCAAGTCGTGTCCGAAGCTCGCGAGGTGTACGGCGGAGCGGGGCAGGCGCAGAGGAGGGCACAGGCGGAGAACGACCAGTGGAGTACGGCGAACGAACTGGGGGGTGACGGCGCGAAGCCAGAAAACAGGTCGCTTCTTCGTTTTTCCATGAACCACCTGCAGCCGGCCTTCGTGTTCCTGGCGCTGGGGCTGGGCTGCGCCGGGCTGGCCCTGGCAGGCGAATGGCTCGCCGCCAACAGGCAACAGTTGCCTTCTCTTTGGCCGGGCGCGTGGCATGAGTAATTATACAATTGGGGATGTAAGAGAGAGGAAGGGAAGAGGAATTATGGGAGTGCGATGGAGATCGGAATGGGAAGATTTTTGAAATGCTTTATACAAATGTGTATCAGTTTAAACTGAAAAGTGAGATGAATAGTGGTGATGAATATAATGAACAATTCCACAATTTCGGAACCAAATCACCGCAGAAAATAAAGCACTTATAAAGTTCATTAAAGGCCGTTTCAAAATGATTCCTAAAAAACACATCAACCTAATAAATTATGTTTCGTTCTAATTAGTTCTAATTGTATAATGAATTATAAATGACATCGCGCTCCAATCACTGAACATCTTCCCTTTCCAAACCTAGAAATCCAAACTCTTGCGGACAAATACAGGAGATATACTTTTTTGCTCTCTCGAAGAGCCACATTATCTCGATAATCACGTGTATTTTATTTCAAAGGTTTTCAACCTCTATGTGCTCACTGAAACTACATTTGTCAATAAATGTCAATGGCAGAGCGCATTAGTTTAGAATTACAGATCTGGCAACAGGATATGGAACGACAAGAACATTTTTATTCCATATTAGAGTCCTTCAGTCACATGTTACTGATAAATATATAAAATTGGACTGATTTATTTACATATTTTACTACCTACGTCGCAATATCTGTAACTTTTGGACCACATTTGAGGCGTGCATAGGTGATAGAATGGGAATGTGAATCTATCATTTTTCAGTCATGACCGTGAATGAGCTTCTCATTTCCATTTTGTTACAAACAAACAAGTACAATGACTAATCTGAGATATAATGTCTTATTGCACCAAGATAGAAACCACAAGTGTACATATAAAACTAGATGTTATATTATAAAAACAGCTCTTAACTCATATCATTCAGCCGAATTTTCAATAATATTTCTCTGCAAATCCCAGCGTTTGCCTTACTTCGATATTCCGTGTAATTTTATCGCATTTTCTTGTATTAAATTTAGAATCTAATTTTGACACGTGCCATTTAGATATGAGAACAATATTTTGATTATTTGTAAGCATTAGTACTTTCTATCATGAGTATTTTTAAAGATATGTTTTATTATATATTTTTCTTCATTCATATGACAGACGATTTCTATGTGGCTGAGGATTAAGCCCTTCTAACATTATCACTGTACTAAATTTAAATCCATCTGGATAAAACAAATCTCTCAAAGACTGGAATTGCAGTACAATCCGAAACACCAGTTCACTTTTCCGTCCCCAAGATTTAGAAAAAAAGCAATTGTAATTGATAAAGAGCAGTGACGCAGTAAATATTTCAAATTACAGATCAATGAACTGGGGCTTCGATTAGCTTACGTCTTCTAACACGTAGTATAATACTGCATACATTTGGTATACACTAATGATAATGGATGTTCTGTCGTTTAAGCTCAACAGCACTTTTGCTTTCGTTCCTTGAATTCCCAAACGACATTTCGCTGGCTTATCTGCTCGCTTGCAACATGTCTCATCTACTGATGTCACGATCTCTTCTGGGAAAGAAGACGCTTGTTGTCACTCATGTGTCTGTCACATGATGTCAAAACTTGCGCCGCAAGGATTTACATTTATCCTGGAACTCAGTTATATTTACAGCACATTAAGTCAGTTAGTTATCCATTTCATAGTCATCCATTGATGAAATATGTTTGTCACATAATTACGGAAATATTTGAAAGATTAACTAATTTCAACAATGAAGTCACTGTCACTGTCACTGGAAACATTTTTTTCTACAGACAAACGTTTGCACGATTCTATGGTATGAATTTTTAATTGAAAATTCCATCCATGAGATCAAATAATTGCTATAACGTATATTTTTGGAGATATAAGCACACTATTATCCATTTTATGATAAATTGGTTATTTTTTCAATTATTGTCATTAAGCTCTTATTATTGTTTACGTATATGATAAATATAAATAATATGTGCAGGTAGCATGGAGAACTGTTACGTTCGTGTTTGACCAATGAAGGGGAGGAATAGTTCTCTCAGAACATGTAGAAGCAGGGTTGCCACCCGTCCAGAATTTGTAGTTATCGACTCTATGCCAATTGAGCCGATTCCCTACATTAATCTGGCGAAACATCCTGTTATCTTTTCTGCTTATATCTTTTCTGCTTATATAAGTACGCTTTGTTGAATTTTATTATCGAGCATTAAATCTGCCTCAAATAACAGATAGCATTAGTATTCTCAACCTTTGCTTCTGTACCACGGTTTAAATTTGCGAACTAGAAAATGCTGTTTTCGAAATCTTCAAGTGGCATTTAAGGATTTTTTTCTCAAGAAGGTGATGTAGATTACTGTAATCCATCAATGCTAGATACTCAAGGATGTGATCATAAACCAGAAGAATGACGTTTCTTTATTGATCCATCAAAAATTAGCTTAAAAGCTTCCCTCCTTCACAATGAGAAAAGATTTCCAACAGTTCCGCTTGTCCATGATAACATTACTAAGAAACAAAATATGCAGTTTATTTTAGATAAGCTTCAGTATGAAAAGTATAACTGATACATATAAGGTGATCTTAGGAGAGTGCCCTGCTTTTAGGTTAACAGACTGGACACATAATTTTTTGTTGTGTTTTGTGTAAGTGGGACAATAGGAATCGTAAAAGCCATTTCAAATATAACTCATAACCTTCATGTAAATATTTCGTACCTGATGTAAGAAATGTTATGAATTTTCTCTTAGTTTATAGAAACAATATATTTATTCCGTCTCTTCATATAAACTTAAGTTTTATGAACTTCATAAAAGTCATTGAAAAAATGGAAGATGCTTTTTGTATTTGAAAGAGAAGCTTTCGAAAATTAGTGATACAAAAATGAAGTTAAAATTAAGGATTTTCGTTGGATCACAAATAAGAGAACTAGTGAAATACGAGAAAGGTTAAATGATTAGAAAAATGAACTTGAATTTCTTCAAGAATTATTTAATACAATTTTTATACTACTAGAAATCTGACAAGTATAGGGAAATAGTTACAGAAAACACATGAAGATTTAGGTTGTAATATGTCTCTTAAGATTCAAATCCCTCACTCTCACTTGGATTTCTTTTAAAGAAACCTAGGGATGGAAACGAATATGGTGAGCACTTCAGTCAAAACATTTAAATAATGAGAAAAGGTACCAAGGACAGAGGCAGTGTTTTGGCTGATTTCTGGTGGACTCTCAAAAGTGATATTTCTGAGGTAAAAGTTTCAAAAAGATTATTAATTAATTTCTTTTAAGTTCATTAAATATTTTATTTTTAATCTAAAATAATAACTGTCACAAAATAACCTTGTGATAGAAACAAATAGCTTGTATTTTCGAATTCAGCATAACATTTCCTACAGAGTAACTAATACAGTTAATGAAACTGAAAGAAAGTTTAATTTTGCAGATCAGTGTTATTACATCTAAATCAATACAATTTTATTAAAATTTCATCTGGAATATATTATGGGGTTCTTTGAAAATTACTTTTCGAAGTAGAATACTAATTAAGAAGAAATTGGAATTCTCACTTGCTATCCTGAGACGACGTTTTAAAATTAATAGTTAATAAAAATAATTAATAAATTAACGTAAAATTAAAATTAACCTTCGTATAGTATCACAATAGGAATGTTTAAATATTTGAAAAATCTATTCTAATAAAAGTAAATTCAGAGACATGTAAGCAACATCGATACCACAAAAAGTAAAATATGAATAGATACGAAATTTGTACAGGCTCTTCTTTAGAATTTTCGCAGCGACCTTTCAAAGTTGGTAAATATTAATACAACACAAATGATGAAAATAAATATCTTAATTAATATATTGGTAGATACATCGTGATCATTATTTTTAGCCTGTCACTAAACATTCCGCTCCCAATAAATTCCGCCAGAGACCAGTAACAATGTTGCAGAACTGGTACCTAATATTCGGTATTCCCTTAGAGATCAGAAGCGTTGCAGCAAAACTGGTGCTTAATAGATTCGCTAGAGGCCACAAGTGAAGCGTAAGAAATAATTTTAATCTAATAATGTATTATAAAATCAAAGAAAATTATAGTATTTTATTGCAGTTTGAACCAATTATAATAGCAGTAATAATCTTGAACACCGTAAATTATATAAAATTGGTTCTTTTCCTCTTTCACAAGGAATAGATATGAAGAACACCTGGACAATGCTGAGTATTTTGCTAGTTAACAGTTTTGTTTACGGTTTTTAAAGGATTTTCAATGTTATGGTAAATGGTAACAGCGTTAATTAGTCCGATTTTTTATATTCTCTCTATTCACAAAAATAATTCAAGCATTTAATGAAAAATGTGACTTATTTGTAAATTGCATTAGATAATATTGAAATACTGTTGAATATTTCATAATAAATGTCATATATATCAAATAAGAATAGCCAAAGTAGAAATTATAATATACCATACATTCAAGAATACAAATGAATAAATGAAAATGCATACGGTGTAGACACACTCAACTTCCTTAATGCTTAAGCTGTCTGCAACCCACATATGTCTGCGCAATGGGAAATATGCACATCCCACACTCACTCAGTAATATGTGTTTTGTAAGTCTTCGTGTATTTCCTCTTTCTCAGTTATCTTTATTCTCTCAGTTATTATATTTCTTTTTAATACCCAACTCACTTTCATGTCCAATCAATTAAATATTATATTTATATACCACTACTATTTAAAAATTAGTATATCATACAACCTTTGAGTTTACTACTTTTATACAATACAATAAATCTATTATTTAACTTATAGAATTGTTTGAAAAATATTACGAAAAGAATGAGAATAAAATAGAACTTTCCCTATTGTTTTTTTTTTTGTATATTCCAAGGGAATAAAATTTCGTATATTGCTACACTTGCTACACTTTCTAGCACTAGTACGTTTTCCAGTTTACTAGCACAAATGAAATGACTTATCATTCACTTCAGAATTGTTAAGACAATTCTGAATTGCTTGAAAAGAAGTTGAGGGTATTCAGTACTGTAATAATATTTCTCGAGAACAAAAAGTAAAAAGTTATCTCGTACACGTATGAGAAATATAAAATTGAGGTGGTATAAGATAAGTCACTGCCCATCAACTAAAGAAATAAGTTTATAAAATATCATTTTTATAATGTTCTTCGAATTTCACGCTTCCGGATGAATCTGACAAAAAGGTACATTAAATACAAAAATGAAAATAAATAAATACAGTTCAACGATTTATTCAGTTCACAATATATTCAATTATCTACATTTGTAAATCTCTAACCAGCATTTACTGCTGGACATCTACTGGACTCAAAAGTCATTGGTTCCTTATTCGATCTAAATATTTACTAGATAAAATACACCAACAAACATATTATTACTCAAAACCTAAAACAATTATCTTAAAGAAAGTGATTGATAGAGATATGTGATAAAACAACTTCATGATACAAGAATCACACAAAGCATGCACACGTACATCAGTCACACTCTATTTACACATTTATATGTAAGAAAGGCACTTGAACTCTACGAATGTTTAAGATTATGACTTGGTCATCAGTGAGTATAAATTGTTCTAAAATATTGAAAATTAATTTCAATTTCCTGGTACTTTTCCGTGAAGTCTATAGAGTATGCTTAATCCTTTAAAAAAGTAAACTTTTTGTCTCTGAAAAATCAAAATGAAGGACTTGGCTCTAGATAGTTCTATGCCTAATCAATAAATAAAAAGGTAAAGTATCAATCTGTCAACTCTCGTGGCAGAGTAAATAACGAATATTTTGTATCTCAGAGTCATTTGTTACACCAGTATCAGAATATTTATAAACATGTAATAATGGATGTGGCGAGTTTGTTAGTATGTAGTTTTGTATGTAAGGTAGTTCCCTCAATTTTGACGCAAATATGGCTTAGAACTATCTAGATTCGAACCCTTCAAATGTATGACATTGCTAAAAACTTTCGAAGAATATTCTAAATTATAAGATATTTGTATTAATCAAAAATATGCATAAGGTAGGAAAATAAATTTACGGTACTTCTCTTTCGTTAAGAAGTACTTAAATGTTTCACAGTTTTAATATTTATGGATGAGTACATATTAAATGGAATGATGATTGTGACAGATTTCTCGCTGTCTGAAAGCTTGAAAACTCTGACTGAGTTCAATATACATATTTTCAAATCATGATATGTAACTACCTGTGATAGCAATGAGTTTGAAAACGAAAAAAAAGTATTCCTCAAAGTGTTCTTGGAAATGAAATTTATTTTTAGTGTCGAAACTGTTCCTGTTATTTTCTAAATTAAAAGTAATCAGAAATTTAGAACTCTCTCCACTTCCTAGCGCCAGCTCCTTCATCGTTTTCAAACTAAGCTAATACCACGTAGTTGATCGAGATGTCCACTTCAGCGCCATCTCCCGGCCGCGGCACGCACTCAGTGCACACTGGGCGCGTTATCGTGCGTCACGGATATCTTGGGAATGCGCATGACGGCGGGCGCGGGGTCGGCTGCGGCGGGGGCCGTAGGCGCGTCGTCTTTCGGGGCGACGGCGGCGGCGCTGGCCGCCGCCACGGCCGTCTTCGCCGCCTCCATGCGCTCGGCGGGGATGGGACTCGCGCGGTCGTCGTCTCCGGCCGCCGCCGACTTCTCCAGCATGTCGCTGAGCGCCGCCTCCAGCTCCGACAGCGACGGCGTCATGGAAGACCGCCCGCTGCTGGAGCCGCCGTCGTCGTCCTCGCGAGCTTCCCGCTTCCGCCGCACCACGGCGCCCTCGGCGTCGGCGCCCGTGCTGCCCGCTGGCGGCGGGGCGGCCTTGGTCGTGCGGTGCGGGGCCAGGAGATCATCGGATTCGTCCACCCCCGAATCGACGTTCTTCTTGGTCTCTGTGGCGTCTGCGGACGTGGGAGGTTCCTGCGCTCTCTCTAACGAGCTCCGCACGTCCAGTCCGGAGTCTAAACTCCGAAGCGTCTGTTTGCTGGTCTCTTTTAAATGCCTGTTCTCGCGCAGGTTACGCAAGGCGGAGTGCACCTGGGGCATGTCGTTGTCTTCCACTCCCATCTGCTCCAGGGCGCCCTCGATGTTCTGGCACTCCCTGAGCAAGCGGAGGAGCGTGGAGTGGGTGTTGGCGTCCGCGTTCTCTTCGCCGTTGATGACGGCGCTGGCCGGCACTGACGGTGTGCTCTCGTCCTCTAAGTCAGACGCTACGGGAGACGGCGGAGGGGTCAGGCTCGCCACGGAGATCTTTTTCTTCTTGGGCGTGGAGCGGACCGGTTGCGTAGGAAGCACCTCCATGGAGGAGGTTGAAATCTTTTTCGTGCGGTTGTAATCATAAATGATTGATTGCAGTTCTTTTTTGACTTCACAGAGATCCTTCTCGGGTCCATTAGTGGTAGCTAGAGGATTCTCCCGTTGGTAGTTTTTGTTGAACCAGTCATCCTCCGCGGAGGAGACGAAAAATCGGCCTCGTGTTTCTCCGTTCTCGGGAAGTGGGGAGGGCGGAGGGGAAGGGGTTGAAACTTCCCTGGTAGGTTTGGGTGCAGATTTTTTGGAAGCGCTCATGGGGGTGGAGGCGCTCGCACCCGACCGGCGGTTGCGTCCGTCCAAGCGAGAGCGCGGGGTGTGCGGGGGGCTCCCCTTAGCCGGCTGGAAGGCGTGCTCGAAATCGTCAATGCCGTCCCACGGATCGTCGTCCCCGTCCGAGTCGGCGTCGATGCTGGACAGCTTGTCCACCAGCTCGCCGCTGGGCATGCTTCCGAAGCTTCTGCATCTAGAATGAAGAAAGGAAGAAAGAAATTTAATTCCATCCATTTGAAACAATTTTATTACAAAAATAAAACTCTGGAATACCCTGACCAATAATCAGTTGGTGGTCAGTATTACCACACAGATAAAAGAAAATACTAATGCAATCACACGACTCTAGTCGTTATAATGTCTTGTATCAGTCAACAGCATTTCTATCCGTGGCGTCTGGGTATTTATTTATAAAACGTTATATCTTAGTAACGGCAAACACACAATTACAGAAAATTAAGCATGAAATTACACATAAAATTATAGAAAAATTATATAAAAAAAGAAAAACTTAAGTTCGGGGTAGAATGTCTGTCCACCAGAAAGTACACGCTTAAAACTGAACAATATTCACCACATTCAAACAATCATTATTAGGGGGCGGATTTTGATGACCTAAAACATCGCCCAAAATGTACAATAAAATGCTCTTAAATGTTTTAAAAATGTCCTAAAGCAAAGAAAAATGTCGTAAAAGTTTATCAAAACCACTTCAGGTGAACGACTGAAGCTGTTGGATATGTTACTGATGTAATTGAAGACTCTTCCTTTCGTTCAAGTGAACTCAGCTTCCAAACTTCTGGTTTGGACTGTTCTTTATCAGGAAAGGGTATAGCCGAATAAGGTGGTGAAAAGTGCCCCCAAACCAAATCGATAATCGCGATTCTCGTATGAAAGAGAATGCAAAATGAGTAGATTCACAAAAAATCAGCTTCCTAGGGCAATATGTTGCAGAGATACAACGAGAAACGTGTTTTGCATGTTTTATTTTTTTCTCATCTATGTATCATCAGTGTTTCAAGCAGAAAAAAGTTGCAAAGACGGGGACACATAGTTAAATATTAAGGTATTTTTGTCAATTAATTTGAACGCTAAATTCATATTAAATTTTTTAAACATTTTATTTATCCTGAAATTGGTCAAATTGATACTTGTGCTGATATGCGTCACAAAAACCTTAGATTGCATTCTCACAATGGCTGACATTGCAATTTCTGAGAGAAGAAATCAAAGAGGCTACTCAGAAATTCTGTGGAGAATATTTTACCGTGTCTTGTAGATATTACTTGAAGAAAATACCATTAAAATGACATTATAATGGATTAAATCAGCGAAAACTGCTTCAAAAATTACGAGAAAAGGTAAAAAAATTATACACTGGTCGAAATTGACAAAAATACAAAAAATGTATAAAAACTGCTCATTTCCTTTTGTCGTAACGTAAAATTAATGTCTATAGTAAAAGGCATAGCTTGAAAGAGAGAAGGAAAAAATGGCATGATTAGTGTGTACCTGCGCAGGTAGGTCTCGACGCGCTCCAGCGTGGACTCGGAGACGGAGGTGAGGCTGGGCGGGCGGAGGTACTGCGGGCGCGGGCTGGCGGAGGCGGGGCGCGGCGGCTGCGGGGGCGGCTCGGGCCGCTCCAGGTCGCGCCACTCGGGCAGCGACACCGTCGACGTGTTCTTGGGGCGCGGCTTGGGCGGGCTCAGCAGCTGCATGATGGGCTGGTCCTCGCGCTTCTGCTTCCTCTTGTCCGCCTCGAGCGGCGGGTCCGCGATGGAGGGCGGGCGCGGCGGCGGCGGCCGCGTCACGCCCACCTTGCGCTTGGCCTGGCGCTTGCGGCGCGGCGGCGGCACGGGCGTGCGCGGCGCGCGCGCGTCCTCCGAGGCGGTGGAGGAGTCGGCGGCGTCGCCCTCCGCGTCCGCGGAGGCGGACGCCGTCTGGAGGCGCTCTTCGGAGCGCGGCACCTGCAGGCTCGCCTTCTGCCAGGGGCTGGCGCCCGCCGCCAGACGCGTGGGGCCGCCCGTCTCGCGATGCACGCTGCCGGGCAGACAACGCAAAATAAATAAATTGTCAGTTGTCATACATTGCAATCATGTACACGAGATGACTGATTGATGAAGGACTGTCAGATGATTGATCGATTTCTAGTGATTCCGGTGCGTCAAATACTAAGGTTATTAGTCCTGTAAGTGTAGTGAAGGTTTTTGCTCGGGCTGTGATAGTGATCTTGTCCCGCTGGATGGCTAACCAAGTATCTCCCACCAGTGGGGCACCGCCCCAGCCGGGACAAGCTCTAAGCTTCCGACCGGTCTCCCGCGGCATGTGGGGTAGTGTAATCCATGCAAGTGTAAGTGCGTGTAAGGGGAAGATATGACAAGGAATGGGAAGAAAATATCGCGCGAAGTCCCTGGTCCGTTTGTTAGGGTATTGCATCGGAATTCGCCTGGTATTGATCGGAGAAACCACGGGAGACTGCCGATCACAGCAGTCGGCTGCTAGAATTATCCTCCAGACAGCAACAGAACTCCACCTGGCTCTCTGGCTAGTGTCAGAAATCCTGCCACCGTTAGGATTCGAACCCCAGAACCTCCCGCACAGAGGCACTGAAGTGACATCAGTTGATGCCCTGAGTCACTTCCCCGGAGACGGTCAGATGCAGATAACAATTAAAACCCGGTAGGATCGTGTAAACCCGACATTTTAATGCTATAATTTCATTACCATCGCTTTCTTATCAAGCCGCAAAGAAACTTTTTAGAATATTTCATTATTATAGTAAATAAATATTCATTGAGTTTGTCAGTATTAAGCAAGGCGAAATTGCCACTAAATTGACAATCCGAATTGTAGTACCGACTCTCTTCATTTTCACCCCCAAGATAAAGTTTTAAAAGCAGCAATCGACCTTAATATTTTTCTATGAATATTCTTAATGATTCAAAAATATGAAGTAATTTTTAATAATCAAGAGACATGGAAATGAATTTTTAATTTTCAGAAAAATACTTACTCGTCACTGAGTAAGTCAGTGTTGAGAAAAACATTGATTTGTGAGACCACAGTTAAGGCAGAATATCAGGCTCGATAATGAGAGGCTTGTAGGAACCATGCAAATATATTTTATTAATTATTGATATCGCAGGCTTTATTAATTATTCTTTATTTTTTAACCTAAATGTCGGTGATTCGTATAATGCCCCAAAAATGTTGAAACATACTCTCAAGTAAAGTTCGTTTATAAAATTCACCTACTTGAGAAGGAAGGAAGATACTCTTGATATTGAATCTGAAATATGTGTAAGTATAATTCTTTCATATCAATATGATATTTTCATTATTAACACTTCATAAATCAACTGCTGAATAAATAATAATCGTAAGAAACATGCATAATACAGAAAGAAAGAACATTTTGTCGAAAATATAAATTGTTGCCGTTTAATAAATTTTGGAAGTTGATTATTGAAACAATATTGCCTGTATTCATGCAATTTCAGAACTGTTATTTAATGTTAAAATGATAACATGAAATCTAGAAATTCAATAACATATTGTTCAATTGATAAATGCCAATCTGTTGTTTTTCTTTGCAAATCATTTGCATATTTTCAAGCAGTTATAATATTGAGATAATTTTCAACTTAATTTAAAATACATTCATAGTGAAATTGTAAAATTAACATTAGTGGTTGGCTTTAAGAAAGGCTACGTCTTTAAAAAAATATATCAATAATATTATTGTTAGTATATTTTGATTTTCTTTTAACTGTGTGTTAAACATCGTAATGGTAATACGTACTACTTTCAAATTAGACAAACTGATTATGATTGTTAACATTTTAAAAATCATTGAAACGGATTTCAATTTTTTAAATTTATATGACAAACTGTTGAATAAATCTTACAATAAAAATAATAAATCCCAATTTTTAAGACAGTTTTATTAATTTATTGTGACGTGTTAAAACATTTGTAAAACAGATTTTAATTGTATTGTACGAAATGGATTTCATTCTTTGCTTGATTTAACCGATTTGACTGAGTGCGCCTCACCTGTGCAGCGGCACGATGTCCATGTCGTCCGCGCTGAGCGGCGCCGCCCCGCCGGGCGTGGGCTTGGGCAGGCGCACGGGCGTCGCGCCGGGGTCCACCGAGTAGAACTGCAACAGAAGGCTTGCGTCACGTACGCCACGCACGTACGCGCTTGCGCTCGAGGAGATCGCTTCGGCGCGTTCGTTTCCGATTGATCGATTAAATGATGGATTATTTTGTGTTTCCTGGAGCGTCAACCTCTGTTTTCATTAGTTCCGTAAGTGAAGTGCATGTTTTTTCATGGGAGGTTACGGTGAACTTCCCGCGCTTAGTGGCGAGATCTGGTGCCGACTAATAGGTCAGCCTAGAGGTTTTCCTCAAGGAGGTATCTTCGACTTGCGAGTTACCGTCTCTCCCCCAACAAGCTCTGCACTCTCTATATGTGGAAGGGTTGTGCGTGTAATTATGTTTGGATGTAAAGGGTGACCACAGTGTAAGGACGAGGAAGGGAAGATCGCGCCCGAATTGTTTGTTAGGGCACTGTTTTGGTATTAGCCTGGTATTGATACGAAAATGGTTAAAGAGTACAAAGGGTTTGTTGAGAACACATTTGTTTATGCACAGATAATTATAGAATTTTTCACTCCACGAAATACCTACCTTGGGACCAGTTATAACAATTTATCAGCGACGTAGAAATGACGCATGCCTAAGTATTGCCCAAACAGCTCACATTATCATTAGTAGTAGTAGTATTGAAATTTTACCAGACAAATGCGAAAAAACGAGTTGAGGCAAAATATTATATAAGGCAACCCTGGACAAAAAGTGTGCATTTCTATAAACAGGGTGTTTTCTGTTATCCATTCACGACCACAAAACACGGAAAGTGCAATAATTCTGAATGGTGAAAGCAGAAGTGGAAGGAATTGTAACCTGCCGCTTAAGAACCGCAGAGCCGCCCCTGAAGGGCTCGATCGAGGTCGCCGCTTCCGCCAACGCGAGGAGCCACGCCCTCTTTGGTGCAATTCCAACGCACGTTGCGCTCCGCCGCTCCTTCAGAGGGACACGGAAAAGGCTGTCAACGCACTGTACTTCTACGCGCTCTCTACATCCCTTTTTGAGCAAAATGTGTATTAGAAAACCATTTGGAAGCGGTTTCAAGATTAGAATGTCATGTAGTATAAGCAATCAAGCAGTATTTTTATATTCAGAATTCATCATTTAATAAATTTTGGCACCTGAAAGGTAATTAAATTGTGGGTTGGATGAATCCTACTTGGAACAGATTGTTTTACGAAATAGCATTTTATGAGAATCGAGCAACACTATAATCTTAATGCGAGTTTTAATTAAACAGTAATAATATTGCAGTTTTATTAAACGAACTTAAATTATATTAGTCAGTGTAATGTAAGTATAATTCATGTAATAGTATAATTTATGAAGGATAAGAACCTGGTAGAGCAAAGGAACTGATTTTTTCTGGGAAAGCAAATGCATTTTTTTGATATGTAATCTAGACGAATATATTTTTGACACAATTTTACGAACCTTTTTCGTATAGATTCTCAAGAATAATTATTATCAATTTTTCAATGTTCAATTTAATTGAAGGGTTTTTGTCCATGATCTCATCCACAACTAAAGGTAGCAATAAGTGTTGAATATTATCCATACAGCTTATTTTCACACTTGACTAATGCGTATTTTCCATTTAGATTAATTCTTCAGAAATAAAACTACATGAGACAGGCATTTGCATCTAACCGTGGTTTCGCAAAAATCTGATTTAAACGACCGGATGCAGACCCCTTAGGGAGAATATAAAACGACTGCCTTACATAAGGACAACCATCCACATAATCTGAGTCACTGGCCCTCTGACATTAAAGTTGCCAGTTGCATTTGTAGATGGTGAACGAGGTAGTAGCGTGCGAAGGTAAGGAAAAGAATGACTAAACGACAAAGAAAAATACAGGACTGAGATGAGCATAGATGAGAAAGATATAAACGTCTATGTAATACGTAATCCACTTCATCAATTTCCAACTTTATTACAAGAAAAAATGTTTGGGTTATATAAAGATCTTTTGCAATCATCGCTAACATATCGCAAGGTGATGAAACATTCTTCTATTTAAAAAGCATTTAACCTTATCAGGTTAAATACTTACCTGTTAGATTTTTTACACAATGTTGCCATGTTGTTTTGAAATACTATTAAATAGACAATAAGAAGTGTTTCAAGTTCATAAAATTCATTAAATGAAAATAAAATCAATGTGATACTTAAATGTATCCCAATGAATAGGAGAAAGCGATTAGGATTTTTTTTAAAATAAGAAAAATGTATTATTCAATCATTATTTTGAATGAACTTTTGAAGTATTTGGTACAACACATGTGATTGAGATTGCACAAAACTCTTTTTGTACGCATTTATTTGATCCAGTGATTTACTGTCTGCAATTTCGCCAAATAGTTCCATTAGAAAGCAAAAGGTTACTACTTTCAGTAACCTATGATCATCTTGCACACTAATTACTCCACCATTAGCCCCTTTGAATGATATTCGACGATTCTTCTGTTTTATTATAAAAAATCTTCTGGAACTCGAAAAAAGTTATCCAACACATTGACAAAAACAGAGAGTGAAATTGTCACACTTTCATTTGATGCCAAACAAGCCGAGATACGAAATTGAACTCGATTAAATTCCGTTTTCAAGAATGGCCACTAGATAGCAGAAAAATAATGTAGTGGGAAGCATCATTTCTTGTAATAGATAGGATAGATGTTAGTGAAGAATATTTTATTCTCTGACCACGAAAGAGTTAAGGAACAATAAACCGTTTCACGAATAAATCATGATTAATGGAGACGACCGAACAATGCGAGTGGCTATTTACGCAGGTTTAACTGTGTATTCAAGCTCAGCCACATCATATTCTACTACAGTTTAAAATCTCTAGTGGTCATTTAATAGAAGGTAAACTACTAAATGTCTCTGATCGCTCGTTGCAAAGCTAGAGTCCGCTGCAAAGAGAAAATGTTTGTAACTTATAGAAGCAATAACCCTTTTAACGAATCTTTTTATGGGAGGTGACGGCTTAAGAGAAGTAGCTATTTATATAGGTTTTACTGTTAATATTAGAATATAGAAAATGTAGAGGAAATCTCAGGGTAGTCTTAACGAAACAAATACTTGACAATTCTAAGAGATTCCAGACATGAAAAGGATGCAGACATGAAAAGGATGCAGACATGAAAAGGAAAGTTCAACAGTCTGTAGTATAATGTAGAAGACTTCGTCCTACCAACACTAGAGATAAATTGATTGATTACTAGTGATTCCGGACGTATCAACTGCTAAGGTCGTTTTTACTGTACGGTCGTTGGTAAGTGTAGTACACTTTTTACTCGGGAGGTGGCGGTGGTCTTGCCCCGCTCGATGGCAAGATCTGGTGCCGACCAACCGCCGGCTACCGCAGTTTTCCCCAGCCAAGGTGTCTCCCATCAGGGGGAGAGCACCGACCTAGTCAGGATAAGCTCTAACCTCCAGATCGGTCTCCCTGCATGTGTGATAGTGTAGTGCTTGTAAGTATAAGTAAGGGATTGAATAGGGCAAGGATTGGGAGGGAAAGTTGTACGCGTTCTGTGGCCAGTTTGATAGGGAACTGCTCCTACATTCGCCTGGTATTGACTGAAGAAACCACGGAAAACTACCGATTAGAGCTGCCGGCCGCTAGAATTTTCCTCCAGACAGCAACAGAACTCGACTTAGCTACTTGGCTACCGCGACCGTTGGGACTCGAACCCCAGGACCTTCCGGCCAGAGGCATTGCAGTGACAGTTGATGCCTTGATCTACCTCTCCCGGTCCGGAGTTAAAACGCAGAAGAGGAAACAGAACAAGAAGGAGGAGGAGGGGGAGGAGAAGGAGGAGAAACAACAAAAGATGCGACCATTAGGCAATTCGAAACAATGCTCTGTGCGCAAGAATATATCTTTTGTGAAAACTAACGGAAACCTACTCGACGACGAACGGACTGGTGTATTGCAACAGAACGCCTCAAGCTCTTGCCAACGGCGGCGGCGGCGTCCACAGACGAGGCCCGCAGGGGGACAGTTAGAATGAATTAACCTTCCGCGCGCTGGCTTTTCGGGGGGGAGCGCGGGGCGGTGGGGGGCAGTGGGGCGGTTGGGGGGCAGGGTGGCGGGGCTGCGCGGGGCGGCGAGCGTGCGGCGTGGGGCGAGGCGGTGTGGGGCGGGGTGCGGCGCGGCGGGGCGGGGCGGGCGGGGCGGGGCGGTTGCGTGGGGCGGGGAGGCGGGGAGAGGCGGCGGGGCGGGGCGGCGTAAAGCGGGGTGGCATGGGGCGTCGGGAAAGCCGCGCGGCGCCGCAAGAGGTATTCGAGTGGAGAGGCTGGCGTCGACTGCGCCCGCGCCGGTGTCGAAACTACCTCGAGAGCGTTCGAGGTCGACGACCCCAGGGCGAAAAGGCCTTCAATGGGCCTACGAATGCAAAGGCCTACGCTGCTCGGATGGCAGGTTGCAGGAAAGTGCGTGATCACCTTTAGGGTACACCAACCACGAAACAGTAAAGGAAGACGTTCATTTCTTTTCTGGTTTAGCTCAGTGACATAATTCTGTATGCATAGGTGTCGACTCTCCGCTATTATTTGCAACATTGACACCCATTGTAGGTGTGCATGAGGTCATATCTGACTCTTACGTAAAATCTATCAAAGTAATGGAAATAGTTGCAGAAAACAGTCTTGAGCGTTGTGACATATTCTTTCATAATTATTCTGACCTTACTTTGTGCATTTTGAGGAAACTTCATATGCTCCTGACAGAGAAAATAATGTCTGTATTACCTTTTAAAATCTTAACACACTTGGGAAAAAGAGTGCGACACAATCTAGGATTTCAACGTCTCTGAATATTAAGCATTAAAGAGAAATAGTTACCACGAAACAAACAAAGAAAGTGAATCTGAAGTTAAAGATTGCATTAGACAAGTGCATCCAAATTTTAAAGAAAATATCTTCGGTTTTCTTTATAGGAGTACTATAAAAATGAAAACTGAACCTATTCTGCTGCTACGTTTTTCATTATTTTTTTAGTTTCAAAGCTTCATAAAGAGAGAAAAGATTAGTGTTAAAAATATAAGAAGAACTCAAAACATAATAAAATAAAATAAGCCTTTCCTTCGACTTTGGAGTCTTTGTGGTAATATTGAACGGCATTGAAGCAAAAGCAAACTGGTTATGATGAAAACTTTAATTTACGTATATTTCCAACTCCCGAGGAAGAGAGTACTTAAACAAGTCACATAACCGGTTTTTATCTTGTTTTTCTATAATGCAAGAAATGAAATGTTTGGGTCATGGTTGAACTACTTAATATTGTTGCGACAAACTGGCTCTTTATTGAAAACCAAGTTCTGATCTAAACAGGTCCGTCTCCTACATTTCAGACACTTTAAGTAAAGACCGAATGTTAGTCAAAAAAGCTATATTGCATATAGTCAAATTTTAGTCATGTTAGTCAAAAAGCTATATCAGTCATGGCGTATTTCAATAGCCGAGGAGAGCAGCTTTCGTTTGTTCAATCAGTGTTACGTTAAGGGAGCTTAAAACATACGGCTCTAACAACGGTTAGAATATCGTTAACCTTCCGATAGAATATCGTTTTGGCATGCCCCTGGGTGAATGAAGAGTTGACTCTAATGGCTTGGAATCTGGTAAAGATTTTTTAATTGAAAAGTACAAATAAAATAGAAAAGATGAATATTATTGAAACATGGAAACTTTATTTACATATTATGGACAATTATTTTTTATTACATATATTAACTTAAAAAAATAAAAAACAAAAAACTTTGTATTCTTCCTAACTTCGTAATTCGGCAACGTTCAGGTGTACCCGTTACATGGTGACTAGGTGTAGAAGTGTTACTCTAAAAAGGGACCACTTTGACAGGTCGGTAAACAAATGAATGTTATGCAGGGCAATGATATTGCAAGAGATAGTGATGAAGCTGTTTACAAATGAGCTAACTGTAAACGAACGCACTGACAAAACTGGACGCAATTTTCAATTATATTGTCAACAGTGGCCAAGCAGTAGCATTTAAAGCGGTCCCTTCTTATAAAATATATGTATGAGAAGGATTTTCGGCAGGGAGGCGAGGATGGATGCTTATGGAGACGAACAGCGTTGGCAGTGATTGTTGCGAAGCGTGGGCGCCAAATTGAAGTTGGTGGTGGCGGAGCGGGGGCGATGTGATTGTAAAGGCACCCGTGCTACTTTCTCCGTGCTCTTTCTGTAAAGTCGTCTCCCCCCTCCTCCCGGCGCTCAACACACTCACTGCAGGCGTCGTGCACCTGTTGCGCACGCTGCGCAATATGATCGTGGTGCTCGCTGTGACATTATAATGAATTCAAATGTTGATTGTTTGTTTCAGATCAGCGTCTACATTTTTGTAAATTTACAGTTACACTTTCTTTGTTAATATGTGCTCACTCTTTCATTAAGGAAATGTACAGACAAAATTATACCGACAAGAAAATAGTTAATACGTAATTCTTTAACATTTTAATTTTGACTCCTCAAAAAACTATAATATTTTGGCGTAATCATTTTTCTTTAAAGTACTTAAGCGATTAATAAAAAATAAAGTAATTAACTTCTTTAATAGGTAATAAATAAAGATAAATTTTAAAATATTTCCTTTAATGTCAAAAAATGAATTATAAAACGGTGAGTTACTTTAGGCCACCAACATCATCTCCTCAAATAGATGAACAATTGCTTCTAACCTCATTGTGCCTCGCCTCTGAATAGACTTAAGTTAAAGTTCTCGTTTTCTATACCGTATTTCTAATATTGCCAAAGAAAAAATACTTTTTTCTGATACAAACAAAATGCAATTTTTTAAGTCAATCTGAGCAATCTCGTGCGGTCTTTGAATTGTTTTAAGCTGTCAGAACCTTGGCCCACCACACGAACTTCAGAATTGTAGTGCACACGCTGTTAAAAAATGACGCTAATGACCTCCCAAAACCCCATGACAGCACTTCAAATTTTTGAATTATGATGCAATTTACACACTTCGACGGAATCGCAAAGTCACATAAAGCACTACGAGGATCTATATTTCTGAGGCCAAAACGACGAAGATATACTTTATCGTTAACGCGAGGAGCAGGTTGGTAGGTTTTCTTTCCACCTGAAATGAGTCCCTTTCATATGGTTACAATAAGAATTCCATAAACGTATTTTATTAACAACACAATGTTTAGTTTCTCTGATAGAATCAGTATTGTAATCTACCTCAAACTTTGGACGGAAATGCACTTTCAGAAGGTCGTCCATATAAGCACGTGTATTTTTATTATAACTTCTTTGTACATACACGACAAAATTTAGATGTAGCACAGATTTAACATTGCAATTACGTAATTTCCGAGTGTCTATTTAACTTAGAAATGAAACTGTGTACGTTTGTGTTTCTTCAATTTGAGAGCATCACGTTTTGAACGACTGTCAATGAGGTGCAAACACGCCCATAGCTTGGGAAAATCTGAGTGACGAAGTGGCGTGTGAGGACGGGCGGTGCTAAGTGGCGGGCGGCGCGCACTCGCTCGTCCTCGCCGTCCTCGCGGCGCCGCAAGGCGGAAGGGCGGCTGTTAGCGCAGAGGCTCCAAGAGGCGCCTCACGTCCCGCGCTCTCTAGTCACGTGCGGGGCTCATCGGGGGCATCTCCACGCCCGGGTGCCAAAGCCACTCCTCAGGTGGACGAGTGCACCGGCAGCCACTTGCAGGGAATCGAGTCGGGTCTCATACATTGCAGTTTGAAGTTGCTGGTGTGGTGCCAGTACGTGAACGCATACATTTTAATTTACGAGGAACAGAGGAATATATTTAACATTTTGTAACAAAAATCTTTTTGTTTTAACAGTACTCCAGACCTTGCGTTATTTTCGAAGCTTATTCATCCCAGATTGTTAGCTACAATTTGTTTTTATCAATTTTTTTTTTTTTGAAATCATATATTACATTTTTCGGAATTTTCTGCTCTATTTGAAAGCATTTTATTTTACTCTAATGAGACAGTAATGGAAATCTTTCTCTGTGGAATTATTCAGTGTGATAAAATGTGCAAAAGTATTCGTTATTTCATTCTATTACTCTTCGCCAATTAAAATTGACATTAATAAAGTCAACATCTTCGCTTATTTGTTGAAGGAAACAGTAATAGGTTGCGTTTTGAGAAACTGAATCACATACTGCGACAAGAACATACACGAGAATACGGAGTATCATTAATTCATCGAGTCACAGCCAGGAAAGATAATTCGAAAGTAAATGACAAGGACGCAGCAATTCTCACTTAACAATCTTCTTATCAAACTGAGTGCTGTACATTACGTGCAGCGTTAAGAAATAAATGTATTTTTCAAATGACTCAGAAAATATAATTTCGCGACTAGGAATTCAATATTGAGGTCATATGTGAAGAATGCTCGAATAAAATATGTTTCCTTCAATTTAGTAACACTAATGAATAAGATTCAATCAGAGCATTTCATTTTCTCTCATCACTGGCAAGCATCGTTTGCACCGTTGGTACAAGGGTTAATGTTGATTTTAAAGGCGACAACAACGTCATTCATTACAACAACGAAAGCAGCATTGATGTGCTGCGCTGCAACATTTGGAAACATTACATCAGGCAGTACCAAGACAGAGTGGGTGGTGCGCCACATTAGGTACCGATGTTTTGGTTGCAATAATATTAACTTTACAAGGCTTGACCCCGCGACCCTTTCGCGTCGTGGTTGATTCCACGTCGTTCAATAGAATTGAATGTGAAGAATTTCAAAGTTGCCTGTTTAACGATTTCTGTCTTACCAGGAAATCCTTTTCGTCGTAAACATTTTACAAGGGAAAAATTGGGCGAGAATTCGAAAAATATCTGCAGTGCCTGATATCTGACCTAGAGGTTTTAGGGAAATAGAAATATCTGACCTAGAGGTTTTAGGGTTCGAGTCCCAACGGTGGCAGGATTTTCGACACTAGTGAGATAGTTCGAATTCGGCGGCTGTCGGAGAGGCGCGCCAGAGGAGATTCTAGCGGCTGGCTAGAGCAATAGATTTCTGTGGTTTCTCCGATCAAGGCGAATGCCGGAGCAGTACTCTAAGAAAAGGGCCACAGATCGCGTGCTGTATTTCCTTCTTCCTCCTTGTTCTTTCCTTCCCTTCCTACACCCACACACGTCAGGAAACCAGTCGGGGGCTTAGAGCTTGTTCCGGCTAGGGCAGTGCCACGCTGGTGGGAGATACCTGGTTGGAGAAAATACCCATAAGTCGACGTAGGTCGCCGTCGGATTTTGCCTTTCAGGAAAGAAAACCATCATCTCCCGTGATAAAACATGCACTACAATTTCGAGACAAATTACCGTATCAGTTGGCATGTCTGGAAACACGAATAAATTAATCGAAAAATACCAAAATAGGCTCTAAAATTACAGCATGTATTCATGCATGCACGAATGCCTGCCTGGTATTCATCACGACACAAAAATGTTGAATCATTCAATTGCCGCTATGTCATTCGTAAGATGTCATGCCTTTGTTTAGAGCAGTGATGGAAGAGCAAGAGAAAGTAGGAACGTAAAGTCTTACGAACCGTTAGGTTAGAACGTAACATTCTAATTGTGCAATATTATTATCATTTTATAAACCAATTCTTACTCTATCTTCTAACTGAAAATATAAAATATACGTTACAAAAAGAAAATTTTATTTTAGTGCTTGTTAGCAATACTATTTAGTTCGCTTTCTCTGGTTAAAAAGGAGTGCTGATTGTAATTCAAACAGATACAAATTCTACAACCAGATAAATGATGTAGCGCAATACAATTTATAACATTAAAGGAAACCGGCAAACCTTCAAAACAATTTTATTTTATTTTCTCTTGTTATTTTGTCAGAAGTTTTAAAGGGCATTCGAAGCCTATTAATAAAATATATTTGTGTTATTAATGCCATTTAACACAGTTACTCTAGTTTTTGAAGTTACAAAAGAAAAATATAATAAGGCAAATAATAAATATGATACCATTTCATACGAAGTACTTGAAATATAATAAAATAAAGCCCTTCCAAGTGGTAGGGCAGAGAAAATCCGGAAGCTATAGGAGTGGTACGTGAAGACTAAATATTCCGACGTAAAAATTAACTATGCGATGAACTCATATTTATTTCATATGAATACTACTACATACAAATAATTTATACGCGGAGACAAGGATCTTATGGGACTGTTGATAGCTCTGTTCTAAAACCTGTAACGTACATACTGTATATAGCGATAATAAGTGTTGCAAACAGCCAGGACTTATTTTTTCCTCTATTCGTTTGCATGCGTTACCTAACCACTCCGCTATAGAACGACAGTTCTGCCCACTTATTGCGATGGCTCCCTTGGTTCGCGAGCTGTACTCAACAACGCATTGTCCACGCTCAACACGGTACAGTTGATAGCTATATTCTAAAACCTGTAGTGTACACAATGTATGTAGGTATTGCAATGTATGTATGTAGGTATTGCAATGTATGTATGTAGTTGTGCAAACAGCCAGGACTTATTTTTTCGTCTACTCGTCTGCATGCGTTACCTAACCACTCCGCTTTAGAACGACAGTTGTGGCCACTTGTTGCACTGGCTCCCTTGGTTCGCGAGCCGGACTCGGCGCCGCATTGTCGAGGCGCGGCACGTCGCGGCGCGGCCCCGTGCTCCGCTTCGCCCGCCCGCCTGCCACGCGACAGATGGTCTCCCGCCCGCGCGCGGCGCCAAGTGGGCTGGGCCCCGCGCCCGTGCCCTGCAGCACTGCCTCACTTCTCCAGTTTCCTTACGCGGCCTCACCAACGCGTCCGCATGCTTCACCCTTGCGCAAACCAATCGGTTCCGCCTTTTAAATCGCGGACTAACGAGTGCTTTTAAACGGATGATGTCAACGTGGATGATCGTCAGACTCATTTGCACGAGTTTGCCAGGTTGGATGGAAACGGGTGTTCAGTGAGGAAGACAAGAGAGAGTGGGAGATTGAATGATGGTTCACATTTTAAAATTACGCAATATTGTGTCTGCGAGCGTGCTATAAAGGGAGGTGGTAGTGGTGAAATGGTGTGGTCAAGTAGAAAGTGGATATTAATGTGACGAAGAACTGAAAAATGACAACGATTACATTAAAAATGAACATTTCATTTGGCAATTTCAACAGTTAAAAACATTTTCTTTGAGAAATTAGTTAATATGGATGTTTTCGTGTTTGAATTTTTAGCCATATTTAACAAGTTTTATTTCTAATTGTTGGTATCAGTGAAAAAGATGTAATGAATCATCAAAAAGAAGCTCGATAACAACAGTAGGTTGTATAGAGAAAAATGTAAATCCAGAAAAAATAGGGAAGTAGACACTTTGATTACTTTTCAGTTAGTTTTTCTTATTACATAAATTTGTTTTTTTTTTTTTAATGATTAGTTTTTATTTTCAATACGCACTTACAGCTGAAGGTCTTCAGAACAACGCCATATTACATAGATGAGTAAATCACAAATTCTAGATAATAAATTTCTTTAGTATCTGACACTGATGTTAGTTTCGCTTCAATACCTATAAAGTTAGTGGACGGTTGTGCTCCGAGCCTCTTATAGGAAAAAACAAATTAACTACACATGTTCAAACGACTTTTAAGAGATTAAAGATTTCAAGCATCATGTAGGCGTGTATTTCAAACAAACTCACATTTGCGATGGATTTCTCCTTTCGGCAAACTTCACTTTCTTAGAAACCGCAACTGTCTGTCTCGACAGGCATCGAGAACTTTCGAGGAATCATGTGACCTATGCAAGGCAGGTAACAGGCAGCGATTATGGAGATGTCGAAGGAGCGGGAGCGATGTAGGATATCGTAGGCGATGTAGGTGAGAGCGAAAGCCAAGAGACTTCTTGGAAACCACTGAGTATGAAGCAATCAACGATTGCGGATAGTGCGGGGAAGAAATAGATTACGTAGAAAAGGAGTTAAAAAAGAAAAACAGAGAAACCTGGTGGTTTTGAACGTGAGAAATAGTAGTAGACCTGAAATGTGAAAACATGTGAGTCTAGAAAAGGGCAGAGCATGAAAGAAACAAGCAAAACGGAAGTAAACAGAGAGAGATAGAGAGTCAAAGAGATAGAGAGACAGAGACAGAGAAAGAAAGAGAAATATGGTAGGAAGGGCGTACGATCTAACGAATAGCATTGAGGAAGAAAAAAGTGAAGATTGCACTGAAGAAACGTACGAGGAATAGAGCGGAAAACAAAGCAAGAGGCTGGCGGTTTGATATAAGAAGATTTACAACTTTTAATTAAGTTGTTTAATAATTGGAAAATTAAAATAAATTCATCGAAATGTCACACAAAAATCGGTTTTTACACCGCATTATGAACGTAAATCCTTCAATAATAAACAATTCATCTATGGCTTTCATGAAATACCCCTGTAAAATATCTTGGTTTTCACTTAGAAAAATTACAATCACGGACAGACCGTTTAAATATAATAGCAAATAAAACAAGCATTAAAACTTTAAATTATATCCCTTCATTAATAAAAATGGCCCATAGAAATTGAAAGACTTATTTTAATATTTAAACCCATTATTCGCTCATCCTGTATTCCTGCTGTATTCCTTACTTATCTTGTCCGTGCTCAATCTGGGGAACCCAATTTTCATAAGATAGAAATAGTCCAAAATAAATGTTTCAGGCGTATCTTCAATATCCTTTGGTTTATCAGAAATAATCAAATTCAAAATGAATTTTGGCTTGAACCTCTCAAAATATGGATAACAAGATTATCAACAAAATTTTATTCTTTAAATTCTTGCCCTGCTTCACAAAGATTCATTCTTGGTCTAACAAAGCTGAGACCCTCCATGCTGCATTCTTCATAAATTCTGTCATGTGATTTATAATTAAAAATATATCAATTATTTCAATAAGACAAATTCATATATTAAACTTCATGTAGCTTCCTAAAATTACCTTTAGTATTGTTATTATTTGTATTCTGTATGATTATATAATGTTATTTTGTTCATACCAAATATTTAATATTCTATGTTCTGTAAGTATAACAAAACCTTGAAAATAGCAATGTCGGACGAGGACCAATAATTTTAAATAAAGTAGGTTTGAATGGCAATTGTTTTGATCAGAACAAGAACGCAAACCAATGGAAACGCAGCAAAGGCAGATTCGGGGAACAGGTAATTTAGGTAGAGCCTATGGTGATCGGGACCCTCTTGGAGTATACCACATCTTTAAAAGAAAAACAAATGTTGGAGTAACAACTTGAAAGCTGCTCCATCGGAAGCACGTCACTTAGTGTTTTTTTCTTCTTTTTTTTTCGCTTCGGGCAGTGCAGCTCCAAACAATGCGCTGCGTCACGTCTCGCCCCGCCCTTCAGCACACGCCGAGGGAAATACAGGTAAGCGGAGAGGCGTTCATCAGGCCAAGGGCGCGGTCAGCCAAATTCGCGTTCGGGAGAACACGGCCGTTTACGATCGGGTACTTACACTCACTACAACACACGCACGGTAGCACTGCGTCCGACGCGTTCTGACAAAGAGTAGCAAGTTCCAACTTGGCAGAACGGTATCAAATAAACGTGAATGATTCTGTCGATTGCTAAATTGATTTATTGTTTCGTGTTTCTGGGGGCTCCAACTGCTATGGTCATTAATCCCGGAAGTGTAGCGTATGGGAGGGAGTGTATTCTTCCGCCGATAGATGGTGAGATCCGGCGCTGATCTGCACGATGGCTTGCGGCTTGCGGAGTTATGCCCATTCATGTATCTCACACCAGCGGGTTAATGCCCCACCCGGTGCAATCTCTAAACTCCCGTTTGATCCACCGACAGGTGTAGTAGCGCAGTTCATTTTAGGCGTGCGTAGTGCTAGTATAAGTGAGTGTTTTCCTTGGGAGGTGGCGGTGATCAACCCCTGCTAGTTGGTGAGATTTGGCACCGACCTACCGTCAGCTAATTGAATTTCCCCCAACCAGGCTTCTTCTCTCCCCCCCCGAACGGCACATCCCCAGCCGGGACAAGCTCTAAGATTTCGACCGATCCCCCGACATGTATAATAGTGTAGTGCATGTAAGTATAAGTGTTTGTAAGTAAAAGTGGGGGTATGACACAGAAGATGAAGGAAAGATCGCTAACCGTCTGTGGCCCGTTTGTTAGGATACTGATCCGGCATTCGCCTTTTATTGCTTGGAGAAAGCACAGAAAACTACCGATCAGCGCAGCCGGCCGGTAGAAGTCTTTTCCAGACAGTGGATGAACTCAACTCGACCTAGCCCTGTAGCTAGTGTTGGAAGACCAGACACCGACTGTATAATAAATGATAATAAAATATAATAATTAATTAACGACTTGACTCAATATATATTTGCTCCAGTCATATGATTAATTGACACTGGGAAATATCAAACGAAATTGAGAGTTTCGTCTGTGACTAACTTGTAGAAATAATTTCTATTCATTTTTTAAACGTTAACAAACTTGTACTGGGGCTATGGTATTTCCTATAATTTTATCATTCGACCAACGTTCGAATGGAAACAATTTAGCCAGGCCATTTGACTGGCGGAAGAATACATTGCAACGAGCAGCATGATTAACTGTATTCGAATATGTAAAAAATCTATTGCTAGCCTAGTTTTAAAAATATAACGGCTCATTATCATTGACTATTCTCGATCAGTCTGCCGTCGCTCTGACAGAGGAAGAGAAAGACCAGCCATAACTGTGATCCTGATACCTGACCATAAGCCCAGGCTAGGAAGAACACCAAAACGTAAGATTCCTTCTTCGCTTAGGCTCAGAGATTATTCTAAGTGTTTTACTCAACGAGATGACACAGAAAAAAGAAGGACTGGGAAAGAAAACCCGAGATACCTGGTATTTGAGGTTTAAAGTGTGGGAAATAGTTGCCAAATATGAAACAAAACATAATATAATCGGACCACAAAGTGATATTTCATATTCGGGGTTGACTGTTTTGCCAATGGTTACAAGGGACAGAAGAGATTTGAAAGAAGTTAAATTTTTCGAACGTAATATTTAAATCCTTTCAAAGAATGGGTTCTAAGACTGTTTACGTAGAAACATTATTTTCTTCTGTAATTTTAATGTGCGGCGCGAATTCCATGACATTGAATATAGGATAATATGACCATAATAATTAAATGAAATGAACAAATATTAGGTATCTATTCCAATATTATATTAATGCCATAAATATAATATCTACCTCTATTTTATTAAAGCAATACACTTTATAAAAACACAGCTTAATTTATTTTATGTGTTCTTGTTGAAGTACATTAAGCCCTAATAATTTACCCCACCCCAAATTTTCTGACCGAAGCCCTACGAAACGCCGCGCTCATCAATGAACCGAAGCGCTGCGACAGCGCTGGCGGAGAGGGGTGGGGGAATGAAGCCGGCGGCCGCAGTCGCTTGTGACGGAGGCGCGGGTGGAGGCGAAGGGGCGGCGCCGGGGTTCCGGGATCGAGGCCGGTGGCGGAGGCGGCGGGGCGCCCCGCTGACATTTTATGCCGCTGCGGTGCGATGCGGTGCTGTGCTCGAGCGCCGGGGGCAGCCGAGCGCTCGCGTCTTGCGCAACGCTCCCGCCCCGTCCCGTCGCGGCGCCAGCGATTCCCGAGGGACGAATCCGTGTCCAAGCTTTCCTCTTGCTGTGAAGGGGTCGTGTAAATAATGTTATCGGTCATTTCGGGCGAAATTGTCGGTCGTTGTGAAGGAGACAGAGTAACTCTGGTAAGTGATGTCAAGAACGGACAACTTCAGGCAATCATCATTCGGTGATAGTGCGTTATGGTGGGCGCCACTTTCTGTTGCTGTTCAGGGGTTGTGTAAATAACAGTATCGGACCGGGAGCGGTAGATCAGTGTATCAACTGATGTCCCTACAGCGCTTCTGACCAGAAGGTCTAGGTTCGAGTCCTGACGGCGGTAGGGTTTCGACGCTAGCTTTTCAGCTAAGTCGAATTCAGTCGCTGTCTGGAGTGAATTCTAGCGGCCGGTTGCTCTGATTGGTAGTTTTCCGTAGTTTCTCCGATCAACACCAGGAGAATGCCGGAGCAGTACCCTACCAAACGGGCCACGGACCGCGCGCGATCTTTCCTTACTCTTCCTTGTCATGTCCTATCCTCTTCCCTTACACACACACACACACACACACACACACACACACACACGCACTTACACTAACATGCACTACACTACCACATATTCCGGGAGACCGGTCGGGAGCTTAGAGCTTGTCCAGGCTTAGGCGGTGCCCCGCTGGTGGGAGAGTACTGGTTAGGGGGAACCCCGCTAGCCGACGGTAGGTCGGCGCCGGATCTCGCCATCCAGCGGGGGAAGATCACCGCCATCTCCCGAAAAAACATGCACTACACTTACAGGACTAATGACCAAAGCAGTTGACGCGCCCAGAAACATGAAAAATCAATCAATCAATCAACAGTATCGGTCATTTTGGACGATATCGAAATTGTGAAAGTGACAGAGTAGCTCTGGCAAGTGATGTCAATGTTAAGGCAGTCATCATTCGGTCATTGTACGTTATGGCTTGTGCACTTTTGCCACGAGTTTTGGTTTAAAAGTTGGTAAACCATTACTTTTTCTTGAAAATGTGAAATGTTAATTATTACTATGCTCGAATTTACACCAGAATGCTCAAGAACCATATTTCTCTACCAAAAATTGCTTTCGAAGGCTTTGTACAGAGAAACAATAAGAAGCGTTCTAACATCTAGTATTCAAGCTGTAGCTTAGAATTTTATATATGAGTATAATGAAATATAATCTTCCTTTCTATCAACTGCGAAAAAGTAAACTAAGTAAACTAAGTATTCTGAAGGGACAATACATTCGCCCCAAAGTAAAAAAAAATAAGAGGGAAGGAAGGGGAAGTAACTATTTGGTTCACATCATCTTAAGTATGGGTTTGCGTAATAATGAGCCCAATTTCAAATTCATAATGGGTTATATTACTATGGAAACCTGAAAGAGTAAACACCTTGTCGTGCTAACGTAAGTGCGTTCGAACGTGACTACATGCAACAGGCGTGTCGTGTTGAAACGCTGGTTCACGACCCGCTCGTAAAATGCGTTCTTAATCACAGGGCCCGACTTTTAATAACGGATGGTGTTATTGTAAACTGTGTGTGCATTCACCCTCTGTTTCAAAACAGGTGGATTACTTCCACTCCCACGTTATTCAAGGAACATAATCTATTAATATACACCGTAGATTTAAATTTCAAGCAAAATATTGAGTAAAACTCAGTAATAAGTTTTCCCCTTATAACTTTCTAAGATTTCACTTTGTGAAACTTCTTCTACAAATCTGTATTTCTGAAATAATCATGTAACATTTCTTCTTGATGAAAGGTATACTTTATTTTTAGACAATCAAACAACTATTATTCTATCAAAGAAACCTTATTAAACTTCTCATAGCACAAACACACTCGACGTTGAGCGACCTGATTGATCACATTCTAAGGAGAAACACACTAATAAAAACAAATATATGATTATGTTCGAAGGCGAGTCTTCCGTATTCTTGTGCGTTGTTACTATAGTACTGAATATTTACTTACAATTCAAATTTAAAAAATGCCATTCATGTTTTTCACCATGGAATACATTTTTACACATCCTATTTTTATTTTTACCTCTAAATAGTTACTGTTCACTTGTTTTAATATCTTCGTGTAGTGATTTAGTTTTTTATGTTTTTATTTAATCTGCTCCGCTTGAAGATAGAATTAATTAGGGGAAACGTCGTGTGTGTTTGTGATGTTAGAAGTTTAATAACGTTTTCCTCTGACAGAATAACTGCTTGCTGACAGCTTAACTGCTAATATGTTTGCTTGTCTAAAGATAAAGGATACCTTTGATCAAGTTATTAATATAGACAATTATTTTTTGGAGGAATATTTCCTAATATTTTTGAACGTTTCATCTTTTAACCATAAATATTATAGGGTTATTCATGTATTACCCAAACATATTCAACGTTACAAAAACGTTTGCAAAACGCTTCAGAGTTCACAGACATGATTTTGTATAATAAGCATTATTAATAATCACACTCCATTCATTACATTAAAATGAAGTTCCAATACATATATTTTTCACGACCTAAAAAAAATGAACACGGTAGAATCTTATGGGACGAGATTCGTGTATTTACGAACATCACAGGACGAACAGAGTATGGCATCAGATTCGCTACGAAACAGTGCTCTGAAGGTCAATAGGACATAATGATGATCTGAAGAAAATAATTTAATTGCAAATCCTTGCACATAATGAAAAAATAATACATGGAAAACATGTAGGTATCAAAAAGCATTTTCATTTACGTATAAACTTCGTAAAGCTTCACGGACATTATTCTTGACAAGCACCGGAAAGAGATAAGAATCTGTCCACGGTAGGTAAGCGCAATAATACCCAACGAATGTGCACTCTCCGTACGTTTTTATTATGCTCCACTTTTCCGGAGAAATCTTCCGTCTCCCTCCGAGAGTACCAATTGAATTGTCAAGAAAATTATAGAGAATGACAAGAAAGCTACATGACGTTAAGACACTACGCCGTTTACTTGGCAATAGATACGAGAAATCTAAGGAACGTGATTACATGATCGTGTATTCCTAAAGTGGTTCATAAATAATGTCATGAAATAAATATTTTTGTCCTTAACATAAAGTAATATTTTAGCAAACGCCGACCTTGATGGCCGAGGTAGATAGAACGTGCGCCGACTCAGCGCCTCGGTCCGAAGGGTAGCGGGTTCGAGGCCCACCGTAGTGCATGGTTGTTTGTCCTTTGTTTTTCATGTGTCTGTGTGGTCAAGAAAGGCCTTGTGAGTCTGCTAACCCCAGACCAAGGAGCCACTGTCTAGGTAAATTAATACGCGTCCCTATGAGAAACATAGTGGGAATCCGGCGCAGATAGTCGAAATCGGTTTCCCCTGAAGCTGGAAAAAGCCCCAGGAAGAAAAAGAATGTTTGAAAAAAAAATAATTCGTTGTTTTGTATGTCATCATCATTTGAAATCATTACTTATTCCATTTCAAGGTATCCAACGGTATTCAATCCACTGACAAATGGTGGCCCGCTGTGCAACGCAAGATCCACGTGCTCTCATTCACCGGCGTCCTACCCGAGTAACAACTCCCATCATAATCAACCGAGAGTGTAGAGCATGTTTATTGCACGGGTGGAAGCTGCAAGGTCGTCGGGGAATGCGACTATCCCACGCGACTTTCCTTTATTATTCAAAGGGCGCTCAAAACGAGAGCGAGGCCGATGGGAGGCATTCTCCCATCATATCTCCCATTCAAAACTAAGTGTTCACCCACAAATGGAGCTTCAGACTCCGAGCAGAATAATTTGTTTAGTGGGAAATACCTGACCGCGACAATACCAGAAAGTGATATTAAAAACCGCGAGTGGCTCAGGGCATCTGATTCTGGGCGCGTCAACAGCTAAGGTCATTAACCCCGTACGTGTAGTGCATGATTCCCCCCGGACACTTCAGTGCCTCTGATCGGGAAGTCCCTGGTTTGAGTCCGGTGGCAGGATTTTCGTCACTAGCTAGATAGCTAGTTCGAATTCAGACGCGCGTAGTGGAGAATGCTTGTGGCCGGCTGGTCTGATCGGTAGGTTTCCGTGGTTTCTCCGATCAACACCAGGCGAATGCCGAAGCAGTACCCTAACAAACAGGTCACTCTTCTCCGTGTTATGCATCACAGAACACTACAAGTAAAATATAAAAACAGTTTCCATATATTCGGTTAAGAACAGGGCAAGCTATTTTTTTCATTTTTGTTGTTCTTGCAAATGCTTTGTTGTTAATGCTTTTTTTTTATTCAGTGCATACGTAGTGCTTGATCAGGCGGGGGGTGTAATTGAGAGGATGAAATAGGGTCATTTTCACCCGCACATTCCGTTTTCTAACTTTGAAGGAGTCAAGCATTTACAAGAAGAATATGATATTGTTCTTGATGAAGCATCAATGATCGAGTTGCAGCAGTTAATTGTATTACATTACGAAGTGACGTTATGTAATAATTCGGAGTCATATTCCACTGGGAAGAAATGCAAGGCTTATGTTGCCAAGACAACCGGGTTTTGTAGCTTAGGATCTGTGATCAAAAGAGAAACATAACATTTGGAATATTCTTTTGTTTTATTCAGTAGCGAACTAATATAAATGACTGAGAATATACCCAACTTCTTACGTAAACTAGGAAATGAGTTTTAGTCTAATAATAATGATGACCTAAGGATACTCTAGTGATAATGACAACATAATATTATTCACATTTCCAATAAACACCCAAATCTTTGATCGTCTATAATCACTGTGCCCTTGTGTACTGAAATCTTTCTTACATTTAGTAGGCTGTATTCATTTCATTATATTTCTTTAAACGAATCTTCTTTTTTACGAATGTTTGCAATGCCATTGAATATTGGATGGCTTTTGCTGCTAAATGTTACTAACGCAGAAGTAACACGAAAGAAACATCAGACAGACAAGAGGTAAATAATGAATTTCGCAATCAGAATTTATCTTAAAATGTAATGTATCCCAATTTGTTGACCACCTCCAATCACTCTACATTCAATAGTTTGATTTTTTCTTCAATACAGGTTAACCGTTCTGTAAATAGAAGCCCAAAGAGGATGAGCAGAAAATCGATTCATTGCTACAGAAATAAAAGTAGCGCTAAGAAGAGTGCCACGAAGTTCTCAGGGATATTTAAAGAGCGTGGTGTTGAAGTGCTCACTAGAATAGTGTGCAGCAATTGTAGGAAAGAGGTATTACTATAGAGTAAAGGATTACCTCTTTAGTCTATGGTATTACTATCGGCATGCGCGAGAAAAGTTCTGGAAAAAGGTGGAATAAGGCAAATAGCATAAGTGAATAAAATTTTGCATAAGAATACAGCAACGGACAGGGTTTTTGTGTTCGTCTGAGGATGTAGGAAAGCAGCAAAAACTCATGCACATAAATCAAAGCACACTACATTAGCAAAGAACAAATCCCATAAATTGGGCGATATTTGACTAAACATCACTTTCTTTATAAGAGAATCGTGTCTAAGAGTAGATAATTACTGTTTTGATCAACACACGTTTTAATCTTTTCTTGACATGTAAAAATATAGTTAATGTATGTTAACCATAATTCAGGTATTTATGTATTTCGTAATATTGTATTTAGGCTACTTCCACCATAGATTATGAATATTTAATTTCCCCTGGTTTTGTCGACTTTTCCGACTAGATTGGACGATTTTCTTCTTGCCAATAGTGTACAGACGATGATGAGTTGCATGTGTGTCACATTAAAATGTTCACGGATGCACTGCGCAAAACAGCAATTTCGACTTCGAGAAGGTCGTTAAGAGAATGTGTTAACCTATGCAATGACCTCACGACAATCATCCAGCATCCCAACCGGTTTGTATGAAGAAGCTGAACAAAATAGAAAATTGCTGGGTCTACACAAAGTGCAACCGCTTCTCAGAAAAACATCATTAAAAATTTAGGTCATGTGCTAGAATAAAAGAAAGACGAAATCTCAAGACAAATCATTGTATTACTATTACGTTTGTGTTTACCTTTGATCATAATACTGTATTGTAAGTGTTTTTTTGGTATGCTTATTTCATCAGTGAACAACTAGGTCTACTACGAATTTACCGACATACATTCAAGTACGTTCAACACTTTCAACATAATTCAAAATACCTAACACCGTTACGTAAACATTAATATTTCGCATTTCACTAATTTGTAAATGTAAAGAACACTCAAAATCAATACATTACTAATTTTTTGCAGTACTGTCAACGTGTCTAGGGAAAACATTGAACTATTTTATTTGATAAAAAATATAGTTGATGGAACTGTGAAAATGTAACAAATAATCTGGCATATGTGTACGCCACGGCATATTTTCTTTTCTTGTACGAAAAAGAAATGGGAACAAAAACTGGAGAAAAAACAAAAGCGATAAGCGAGGGGGAAAGCTTAAGACACGGCGCCGGCGGGTGGGTGGGCGCCGCGAAAGCGCAATCAATGCTGGCTGCACCACCGCACTGCCCAGGGCGCACCGACTGCTTCCCGCCCCCGCACAGTGGGACGAGGCGCGAATTTACGGGAACGCGTTTGTTTAGTTCGCGAAAAAAATGTAAAACTGCAAAAAAGACAGCGCTACTCGCTGCTGGAGTGTTTGTAAATAAATGACAAGAGTAGGCTGGCCATACTGCCAACTCTGCTGTGTGCTACTGCTTTTCTGTGCGTGTGTGTATGTATGTATGTGATTTTTATTTATAATAATAAACATAGGGTATTACAATTTAATCTAAAAAGATTATAGTAAATCAATCGCGAATGCCGGGGTCCAAATCTTCTCGCGATTCGCGTTTGCATCCGCTTCATTTGGATAATTTCTCTAAAAATGTATTCATAGGAATGTCTTACTGGGATACTGCTTTTGCTTAGACTCAAGAATGTTTTATATCAATCGCAGAGCTCAAAGGTCAGTCCCTCGCCGTTGCTTAGCATAAATCAGACCGTCAGGTTTTGCTAATTTTCAATAAGCGTACACGTTATTTACGACAATGTGTGTTGGCATTGTTTTACACAGGGTCAAAGGTTTTGTATACAATCGCGGAGCCAGTAAGTTGAAGGACTCTATCTTCTGATAAATTTCTTACGGTAATGCAGGGTCTCTCAAAGAACTTGTACCGGTTTCCAAGGCGCAGCGGCAACGACTGTTGCCACCGCATCACCGATGAACGAACGGTTCCGCAACCGGGCTGTTCCCGGCGGTCAAAGAATTTCGACACTATAACTAGGCCGAATTCAGCCCTTTCTGGAGGAGACTTCTAGCTCTTACTGCTCCGATTGATAGTTTTCCGTGGATTCTCCGATCAACACAATGCGAATGCCGGAAAAGTACCGTGATGAAAGAACCACATAACTAGCCTGATCTTTTCTACCTCATCCGTATCACCTCATTCTTTCACACACATTTTTCACTTACATGCACTACATTTCTTCAAGATAAGGCAAGCAGACAAGATCGGTGTCAGGCCTCAATTTTCCACCGTCACCTTCTGAATCGGAATAGCATGCCGGGACAAATGACTATATAACTACTTGGAAGATCGGGAGACTCCGCGATGCATTTCGCCCTGAAGAAGGTCGCAGAATGGCGGCCGAAACTTTGGCATCTGAGCCTAGAGCGCGGCGTCTCCCGAACAGCCGAGTAGCTATACTGAATCCGGCCGCGGAAGCCTACGCTCTTAATGACCATAGTAGTTGACGCGCCCGGAAACTCTAAATACTCAATGAATGAACCGGCGTGCGGGACTACTGTGCGTCTGCCGCGCCGCTCTCACGCCCCCGCTGCCACGCGCTGCGACCATCGCCTCCGCCCCCGCCCCCGCCCCCGCCTCCGCCCCCCCCGTCCCTGCCGTGGCCCGCGCTGCGCCGCGTGCACCCGCTCTCTCCCGGCGCACGGCCGCCATAAATATCTCCGCTAAGACTTCTCTCCGTGACCGCGAGCTGGATGCGGATGAAAGGAAGCGCGAGGCGGGCGCAGGAAACCACTTGTTGTGAGGACGTACTTTTTTTTCAATTTTCTCCCCTCTCCAGTTGCTCTGGAGAGGCGGGAATTTATTCAGTTAAACAGGGGTACATGATCGCTGCAGCCCATCTGCTCAGCCATCAGCTTCTGCAGCGTAGTGCGGGCCTAACTTAAAAATACTAAATTAAAACTATCTTGTAACTATTTACATGGCCTCTTTGGGCTCTCTAGTTATATAACATTATGATAATAATGATATGGTAAAGAAAATATTTCATTCGATTTTTTTTAAGTTTTCCATTCACTCTCACATTCATTCTTGAGAGGATGATGCTGCAGTCGGAGAAAGGCTGCGTTGACCATCAACAGTGATTCCCGAGAAGTCAAGTTGCTACGTCATAAATGGATACATTTTAATTAACTGTAAAGACTGTCGCTGTGTTAAACATGCAATGTGATAAATTGTATTCAAAGAATCAATAGTGCTTGTTGACTGCAAGGGAAGCTGATATTTTGGCAGCCGCAGCCAATTCCGCATGACACCAGGTATGAATTTGACAAATTAGAACTGTGACCTATAAGGAATTACGAACTATTAAATTGCGTAAGGTGAAATCTATATTCATGAAAAACCATCAATTGAGAATTAACTGTTTTTGCTAATAATATTCACATTTTTACATTATTAATAATTATATAGATATTTACATATAGTATAATATGTGTATACATACATGAGCCTGGAATCTTTGCCTCCATGCTTCTTTCTTCTTAAGGCGAAAGATTTTTTACAGATCATCTTAGATAATGCTTCACAATGCCATAGAATAATACTACTTTTTGGGAACCTAGTCCTTTCTATGGAAATAGCGTAAGTTATTCCCAGTTCTTCATATTTATTTCGAAAAAGTAATCATATTTATTTCAAAAGAGCAATTCGTATTTTTAAGAAAAAAGTCTTCAAAATAAATACGTCGCCTTGACACTTAAGAATGTTTCTCCTGACCTCTTTGCTTGTCACATGTGTACTATCCCGTTTTTTGTACTTGCCTGCATACTAATGACAGTGACCCTGCATATCATTAACCGACGGTAGATTTCAAGGTCCAGTAAAGTCTTGCTCTATGGAGAAAGCTTTACCCACTTGCAAACTGGTTTTGCTGCGTGACTTGATCCCTGCTCACCTTCCTCTGACAAAGCTCTTCCGTCTTCATTCTCTTAACCATAAGCTCCAGTTAAACCTATGTCTCCTACAATACAATACACGTGATAATATAATGTATACTTTACGTTCCAATTTCATCAAAGAAAGCTATAATTTCCTAAATTGATAACACACCAGTATCTCATGCGTAGAAAAATTGGAGTATTTGGTTTGAAAGATACTCGAAACTGTAGAAAGTCCCCATTGTTTTCACTTGAAGCTAAAATGAATTATTAACGAATTTGATTATTCCGCAAGGTGATGAACAATTTTATAGGCAATAAAAATTATAATTCATCTATCAAAATATGACAAGTAAAATGAACGTCATTAATTTTCTTAAAGTTTTAACGATTATCTAACAACACGCAACGTATTATGACTAATATCATTCTATGCCTTCTTTGTCGTACGATATACACTTTCCATTCGCGTGTTACACTGTAAAAATGTCTCTCGTTTAAATCAAATACGCCCGTCTATAGATTCTATGGATTCTATAAATTCCATTCCATTTATGGACATCATTTTTTTCTAACATTAAACATCAACACACACTCATTCTAAAAAGCTTTCAGAAATATAACTAAAACCATGGTGTCATGTAAACAAAATATTAATTCAAAGGTTTGAGCGTAAAACATGATTACTCACACGGAAACCTTTTCGAGATAACTATACGTAGTGAATGAGGTTTTGATTTAAGGAATTTAAGCCTATATACATAAAACTACAATAACCTTGATCCATTTATTTTACATAAATCGAATATTAATATAAATAAATCGAAATATTTGAGTATCACACAGCATGGACTACACATAGCAGAAGTAAAAAGTAAAAAGTTATGGTATCCCCAAACTACTATTTTGCGTGTACAGTTATCTTTCTATGGCCCAGCCCTTCCATTTTCAATTTCCTCCTTCTGAAGATCTCAAGAAGCGAACATAGGAAATGCATTAGGTAGGACAAGAAAATGCAATCTCCATAGACAGAGTGCCCTACAATGAATGTAGTAAGTCTCGACTTGTAATCACGAAAATGTTGAGCTTGAACATGCTCCGCTTGAAAGTATGTCTATAAAAAGAACCATGCATTTAATAAAGCGTCACAACTGAAAATTTCAATTTCAATGCTTGTTCGTAATTCCACATCGAAACATTGAGCACGGAATTTGCTTTCTTTCTCTCTCCCCCCCCCCCCTCTCTCTCTCTCTCTCTCTCTCTCTCTCTCTCTCTCTCTCTCTCTCTCTCTCTCGATCATGCGTTCACCGGGCAAGTAGGTTAGAACGCGCGGGTAGGCCGAGTGATGGCAAATTTTACCAAAACATCGATACATCGATGTTTCGATACATCGCTAAAGGGTTTTCGATGTCAATGAAAACATCGACGAGTGTAAAGAATAAAATTAACAATAAAGAACATCGTGCTTTGCTATCGATTTCTGACCAGTAAGATGTCGATTCACGCAGAACGCGTCAGACGCAATGGGACCATACTGGCTCTGTAGTGAGCGTTCGAAATATTCGATCAAAACAGCCGTGCTCTCCAGAACGTGAATTCGAGAGCCCACTGTGACTGTGTCCTGTGTCCTTCTGCGCAAGGAAATGCGTGGAGCGCCCGCCGCCCGGGGCAGGCACTGTTACGGGAACCGTAAGTCAGGACGGAGCACCGCCGTGATTCACTGACGGGGAAGAATCCGAAGGCTGCGCGCGACCACGGGCGCGGACGCCCACTAATGGTGGCAGCCTAGGGTAACGGGATGGCTGGACCCACGCGGAGGCGCAGGCGATAGAGGTGGGGGTGACGGCGACTAGGGTGGAAAAATATATCGGTTTATCAGAACTATCGGTAGTGTCACGTTGTAGGAACATGCGTGTCCGTAGCTTGCAGTTAGACATTTTCCAGTTTACAGTGCCAGTTCCAGGCAAGTGTCCTATTTTTAAAATTTTTGTTATGAACTTGCCTAGCTCAAATAAATCATTTTATCACGAAAATATCCGCTAAGCTGGTCATTCATATTTTGCTATTACAAACTTTCCAACAGAATCCTACCTGATGTTCAGTTAGAGTTTCACGAATGCCTCGCGTGCTAAAGCGGTACCTTCATAACAGTCCCTCTGCATTCTTGTGACGATGGAAACCTTGACATAATAAGTACAATCGCACTCTTGGAATGTGTGTAGACATGCTGTACACTATCTTGATGTGATAATTCAGGAAATTATTAGATTACAGAATAGAATAACTGCTGGCAAAAGAATGCTAATGGAACATTCCCTTGCAGAAGAGAATTAGAAATAAGCAATTTCTTGTACTTCATAATATTATTTTGTCACAGGGAATGTGTGATGAACAAATACATTTATTACATACGTTTCTTAGGGTGCACGTGTACAACATACGGTGTTTCATTAATTCGTTTCACCTATCTACACTGTCATATATAATTCCAGTAATGGGAAAATCTTGATAGAACGAAAGAACCTACAAAATATTTAGATTCGCTATTAACTCAATATCTAGGGAAAAATAATAAATTCAATGTTACGTCTTCGTGTTTCATAACTTTCACTCTCACATTAAATTATTAAAAAGCGAAGAGCTGTTGTAAGTACTAATTTCACTATGCAATAATAGAACAATATTAGGTACAATTTGTTTAACGTCATTTGTAGAGCTCTGCCGGAACAGTAGCTTAAACGGAGTATAGACCGCACGCGACTTTTCCTGCGCCAATTTTGTCCCATTCCCATCTTTATATTCTGTTATCAGACTAATATTCGACCCCCAGGAAGTAGAAAGACTGAAGTTTTGCAAGTACGTGAATGTATGTCAAAGACCATTCGGGGTGTAGCTCAATCAGAAATAATGAAGTGAAGAATGGTTTCTTATTAGCCTTTTTAACGCGTCTCCTAATGAATGAGGAGCTTTCGCTGCTACAGAGCTTTCGCCGCTAAATTATTCAAAATTATTTCCGCACCTTCGGAAATAATGACTTAAGCTAGGGAGTAATACAGAAACTGTTTATCACATTCATTAAAATGAATCACTCTATCTCTTAAGTACATGTGAAGAGAAATAATCATATCTTCAGCTAATAGACGGTGAAAACTGAAGAATGGGAACAAGAAAGTTAATAATATCTCCACTAACGTACGCTCGCTGTATATTTAATGAACAACTGGCACAGAACGTGGATACAAAGTAAAATATGAATTATTTATGTTCTTATATTCTTCTACTGAATGTTTGCTTCATTCGTAAGGATCATTAATTTGTATTACTTAATGTTGCACCCGATGATACTGACAAATCCGTCTGAGAAACGATGTATCATTTAATTTTAAAAAAATCGAATTGACTGTCTATAATTTACAGATATTATAAACCGTAATAAGTATCATTTTGTTTTCAATTGCGGAGATTGGGAGAGTATCTACCACAAACAATTGTTTTTTTAATATCAGCCAAAAATTACTATGCAATCCTCGTTTTTTTATTTTTTATATTATTTCGATAATTTGATATCACGAAAGAAAATGTACAAAAAGGAAGGAAGTTCAAACATGGGAAGTGCAAAAGTCTCTAAAAATATATTTGCAACCCCATATCAATTGTTTAAGTCGATGCAATTTCTCAAATTCAGATAAAACATGACGTGTCTATTTTGAAACATGGTAATTTAGCGAGTTAAGCAATACTGAGTGTTGTAACAAACGTTGCGTTGCAACACAAATCCTCAATTGCCAGGTCATTCTTGTCCCTCCGTTCTGTAAGTAGTAAACAAATAAGTCTGATAGGAAACAGGTAGCAAACAAATCAACTACTACTTAACATCCGCTTCAGACCATAATGAGAATGTTAGTCTCACACCTGGCCGATAATGTAGTTTACGTTCTGCTGGTTTGTTAAATACATTACCACTTCGAAAATGAAGTTGGTAAGGAACAATGACACAAAAGCTTGTTTACATTCTTCCCACTCCAAGTATCATATTCTTCAAGCCTTAATTCTTTAATCGATACATTTTATCGAATCGTAAGGAAAGTACTAAAACACTCGTGATCACTACTTATCAAAAGGTTTTCTTCAGCCATGAATTAAGAAACAATTCAGAAACTAGTATTAGAAGGGACCGCTTGGCAGTTACTCCTTGGCCACTGCTAGCAATATAATTGCAGATTATGATCATGCACTCATTTTGTCAGTGAGTTAGTTTACAGTTTGCTCATTTGCAAATGGCTTCATCACTATCGCTTACAATGTCATCGCCCTACATGATGCGCATTTGTTTCCTGACTTGTCGAGGTAGTACCTCCTTAGAGTAACTCCTCCATAACACCATCCTCGAAACTGAAATCAACGGAATGCGGGGTTTTCCGTGACCTACCGATAAAAAGACAAGGATCAAATTATTGATGCCATAGCGCGGGAATTAATTTCGTAGTATCCTCTACAAATTCGTTTCTTTAAAAAAGTGTACATCTTCTAGAGGAAAGAATTATAGGTTTATGTCTCATTCGTTAAAGAAATATATTTTATTCTTGCTTGGGTTGTAGTCCTCACCAGCCATGTATGACTAATACATTGGTAATTGTATAATAAGGGAATGTTCACACGTGTATTTTTGTGAGTAATAGGATGGGATTACGTTGAGGGGACTATATTATACTTCAGGGAAAAGTAAATCGAATTTACTCAGTTTAAGTTGTCGAAGAATTCCTTGGTCAGTTTTCGCTTTATACGTTTCCAATGTAGATTTCGTTCTCCAATGTTGAACTGCATAATTGACTGTACACAAGAAATTTTGTGGTAGAATGTTAAGGGTAGCAGAGAGGAAGGATTTGGTGCCGCGCCGTTTGCCAGAAGAGCCGGTGCCTGGCGGTGCGAGTGCACGGAGGTTACGCAAGGCCTCCTGGGCGAGCGCCGGAGGGAAGGTGGGACGGGGCCGCGCAGGGGGCTTTGGTCGTCGTGCCGGCGCGTGCGACCGCCGCGGCCTCGCGAGGTCAATTAGCTCTCGCACGCTAACCACCACCGCGGCCGGCGCTGTTTGCGCGCCCGGCGCCGCGACGCCCCTCCCCGCCCCTCCCCGCCTCGCCTCGGTTAATGCCCAGGGCAAACGCCCGCACACCCCACCACACACCGCACATCGACGCAGTGCCGATCCAAAGGTATAAATGTCGCTGAGCACGATCTCTGCTGTAGTACGTTACGACAGTAAAAGGAAATACAGTCGACTCCGGTTGTAGTAAACTTCTGAGAACTAACATTTTTGGTTCGCTATATCAGAGGTTCAGTATATCCGATGATGTCAGAATTAAATAGGATTTCTCCACAATGATTGATTTTATTAATATAGAGGTACAGAAAAATACATTAACAGCACGAACTGAAATTTCAACATCTTTATCCTTCAAAAATAAATTATTTTCAATTGTTTGCTTCGTACATTTTTCATTAGTAATTTCTCGAGATCCTTCTCCAGAGTTCATGCTCCCTCCATATGTGATCATGCATTGTCCACTGTCTCTAAGTACCCCGATGCAGTCTTCACGTCCTTCAATGCATATTCCACTGTTGAAACACCGTCCCACTCTCCGAATGTCCTTTTACCCGCCTAATAACATATGAGATCCTTTCGGACATATTTTTTCCTGATAATAATTAGTTTCCAGGACGTTGTATTTCCTACGTTTACTATAGCCGAGGTTTAGGTTCACTATAACCGAATCTTCTTATGCTTATTTGTAATGTCAATGAAACGGGCCCGGTGACAAGTTCACTGTAACCGAGGGTTCACTATTCCGAGTTCTCTATAACCGGAGTGGACTGTAGTTTAGTTAGAGATTTCTTTGAAGTTGTTATTGTAGGTCTGCGTACTCTATTGTTTTAATGCCCTAAACTTATCGAAAACAGTAGCAAAGAGCACTTTAATATAGCGTTGCGCAGAAAATGTATATCATCGATCAAGTACGCAATATATTGACACTTCCTGCTTTGCATAGCATTTTTATGCACAATTAGTGCGGTTTGGTTTGACCTTGAAAATATTATTTTATTATTAATAACGCCAATGTTTACAGAGTATTGTTACGTTGTCTTTGTTGTACCATGACATTGTCTTCCTAGACGAAAATAATATCATCCACTCACTCATTTCACTCTGAGTATATGACACGGACAATTTTCATTAGTGGAAAGTAACTTCATTAACGAACGAGCAACCGATTAGCAAGACCGTCTTTTTAACCGTGCGGCATAGCGTATCCCCATCCGCGGATAAGCTGCTGTGAACTTCGATTCACTAATTGATTAATATTTGCAACTCCTCTGACCATTATTCCCGTAAGTGTAATGATTGATAAATCGCGGGAAGTGGAAGTATTCCTCCCCCATTAGAACGTAAGATCAGTCGCCGATCTACACGTCGGCCTGCGGAAAGTCCCCCAACAGGTCTCCGCCAACAGTGCAAGGCCTCAGCCACGACAGGAGCGAATACAAGAGCCGGCCGCAAGGATTCTCCCCTAGACAGCGAATTCGAAATCGTTCAGTGCTGAATTCGATCAAACTCTCTAGCTAGTGATCCAAAATCCTCCACCGTCGACGAGACTCGAAGACTAGGGTCTCCCGGTCATCATCTCCCAGTCGCTGCACTGCCAACAGTTGTGGTCCTGAGCTATCTCATCTGGTCCATGGTCTTGGATTGGTTGGTTGGGTGTTAGTAATTCCGAGCACGTCAACAGTTTAGATCCTTAGTCCCGTAAGTAGGGCATGTTTTTTTTTCCTTTGGAGATGGCGGTGTTCTTCCCCCGCTGGATGGCGAGATCCGGCGCCCACCTACCGTCGGCTAGCGGGGTTTCCCTCTAACCAGGACTCTCCCACCAGTGGGGCACCGGCCCAGCCGGGACAAGCTCTAAGCTCCTGACCGGTCTTCCGGAATGTGTGGTAGTGTAGTGCATGTTAGTGTAAGTGTGTGTGTGTAAGGGGAGAGGATAGGACAAGGAAGAGGAAGGAAGAATCGCGCGCGGCCCGTGGCCCGTTTGTTAGGGTACTGCTCCGGCATTCGCCTGGTGTTGATCGGAGAAACCACGGAAAATTACCGATCGGAGCAGCCGGCCGCTAGAATTCTCCTCCAAACAGCAGCTGAATTCGACCTAGCTGAAAAGCTAGTGTCGAAAATCCTGCCGCCGTCAGGACTCGAACCAGGACCTCCCGGTCAGCAGCGCTGCAGTGACATCAGTTGTTGTCCTGAGCTATCTCATCCGGTGCTTGGTCTTGGAGGTCATTGCCGTTGTCGTCTCTGCACCTGCCCCCCCCCCGTGACCCTACCCGTCCGTCCCGCCGCCGCCGTCCGGCGAGGGCCGCGTGCGGAGGCCATTCTCATGCGCGAGCGCCCATTGTGCGCGCGGGGAAGCAGCGAAGTCCATTAGCCGGACGCGCAGGCGGCGGCGCAGCTGCCCCGGGTTCTGTGGTGCCGCCGCGACTCCGCTTGCCGCTCACGTCCGCGCTCCGCACTCGCATGCGCTCTCCGCCCCGCGCGCCGCCACGCAGACGCTTTCAGGGCCCTCGGGAGCAGCTGTCAACAGGGTCGTTCACCGCCGCTCGTCATAACGCCCTTCCGTCGTCTCACGCCTGTGTTATCCATCGGTCAATGCCGATCGCAGCAATGACACGTCAAACGCTCCAGACGAAAGGCGTAAACAGCCGCATTCATTGGAAGTTTGTAACCTGAACCCATTCAGATAAGAAGGGGCGAGTCTATGTTGAGACTTTGATAACAGGTGACGTTATTGTTGAGAAAAGACGTCAGATAGATGTGAGTAATACTTACAGGTATCAGTAACAAGGGATGCCCGTGGCATCAATGTTTGCCATTTGGTTGTGAAAGCTTCGTAACGTCCAAGCAACTCTAATTTTTGTCCGAAGAACATAATATTCTTAACCAGCTTCGTTTCTAGATTAGTGTGATCCTCCAGGCAGGAAACTCTTTATTTATGTTATGTAAGTTCACAACGAAAAGAAATTTTAAACGCATTACAGTTGCTTGGCGCGTCCATTCCTCGTGCATAGAAAGATACATGAAAAAGTATTGAAAAAATATGGAAATATTTTTTTTAATTGTATATTTACTGAAAAAAATTAGTTTAATTATCTCAATCTAAATAATCAAAATGTAACAATTTATGCCGTTGGCAATTGTTATGCCAAAATGACAGTATATTATTTCACAGCTTCGTGATATTCAAGAATCTCCCATTTTTGTCCGCTTGTTTGCTAAAGTTTGAAGAAAGAAACCTCTGAAGTGCCTTCAAAATCATCTAAATACGATTTTTATGCACTTATCCAATGATTTTCTGAAAGGATCTGTCTAAAAAATAGTGCTAGTCAACTTGTCTTAACAACGGGAATCGAATGTGCTGTTGATCATCTCCGTAGGCGACATAAACCTCCCGTTTAAGCGGCCCGTTTACGTTTTTCTCTTAAACGCGATTTAAGTATTTATCCTCCCATCAAAAAAGAATTTAAGAATGTTCTTCGAATGTTAGGAAATTATCTAAAAATAGGTATAATCGGAAGTAACGGGTGGGCAGGCACACGGGCACGTGCAGGTCACCCAATTACTACGTGTACGTAGCTCCATTTTGTGTTTCGCACTCTTCTAATTGTGGGAACGTAGTACCTAAAATTCTTTACGTAACCATTTCTCTATTGTCTTCAAATCGCAACAGGAAAGTAGTTGCATTTTATCACTGGGTAATTTCATCTTGTGTTTGAATCTCAAATGTCCTTCTCGACAGTGTCCATAATTTTCCTGCATTCTTCGACTAGCGGTTCCGTCAACTTCATCACCCCTACGATTCTGTCCTCTGAAGGTTCCCGTTCCGGTTCTTGGAACTTGAGATGTGCGTGTCCTCGTGACACTTGATACTCCACCACGGCACAGAGTTAAGAAAAGAAATGACGCTTTTATCCGCAGTGACCCATTTACCATCCCGTTCAGCCGCTACTGCGCCGCTCCTCGGAACGACAGGAAGTAAACGGAAAGTGAACCACGGAAAGGAAGCTCCAATGCACCGCCAAAGAGCTGCGGGAGTACCTGAAAATATGGTGAGACGCGCGAGCATCCAGAAAATGCAGACTTCATCTATTTCATCAAAGGAAGGTCATCATACAGTTTTAGAAAATGAGCCTTCCTTTGATTACTTGAACGTTTTTCTGTTCCTTCCTAATAAGACAGATTCGTTGTATTTTCTTGATAAAGTTTAAATGCATTACATTTCTTTACTTTATAGATATAAAGAGGCTAAAGGTCAATTTACGTTATACAATTCATAATCAAAGTTATCGCCTACGTACGAAAATATAGAAAAGAATGTTTATGTCATATATTATTTGCAATACTTTTGATTCTGGTAACAAAATATTTTTTCTCTCTGCTCGAGATTAAATATAGCTCAGATATAATTGCTATCTTACATCAGCAAGTGGAACTGCGAATAGCCTCTTGAGAGAGTGCTAAGAAACATCTACTGAGCAATGATTGCTTAAGAAGGGAAGTGGAGGGAAGTGATGGAATGTCGGGATAGGATATCGTTGCATGGATAGGAAAACTTTGAGAGGATGAAAGGAAGTAGTGATATTAATGATTTCGCAAAACCGACGTGAAAGAATTGGCAGAAGTCGTATCGCGCACATTCGAAAAAAATGTAGTAAACGTTGTTTTTATATAGCATATTATTTGAAGTACCTCATGATTCAAACGACCAAATAATTTTGCACCATCTGCTCCTAGGGGAAAAATAATATAGAAATACAAATAATATAGAAAGGATGGAGGAAAAAGAATAAAAAGGTAAAAAGGAGAAAGAAACAGAAGGAAAAAGGAGAAAGAAAAAGAAGAAAATCAGTAGAAACTGGAATTAGAAGAAAATAAAAGAAGAATCAGATAATATTCCACTGGGGCACAGAGTTAAGAAATAATACTTTCAGGCTCAGAGAGAAAACGAGGCAAAAGACGAAAGAAAAGCCAAGGAGCCGTGGAAGGTAACACTCGCAGTGCAGGGAACGCGTTCGCGGTGGAACGAATAGAGGAGACAGCTGGGAGCGGCGCATGGGGGACAGCGCCGAGGTGTGTCAACACCCGCACAATCCTCGCTGTCGCAAGCGCCACTAGTTTATCCTCCGCTTGCAGCGTCAAAGGAGGGCTTCCAGGGGCGTCCGGTTCACAGCGCCTCGGGAGCCCGTGCGGGAGGCTGGCTGGGGAAGGCAGGAAACCCGTTCTCGTATTGTGTGGTCATGGCGAGTGGGAAGAAATGAACAAAGCTGCCAAAGACAGTCGATCGATCTGTCACGACTTATCATTACTTTATTTAGAAGGTGAAACTTCTCAGGAACGAGTTCTAATATAAAACAGATCATAGTCACAACGGATTTTTTGTGAAGTTTTGTACTTTATTTTACGACAAAAATGTATTTCATGCCTCCTGACTTCCTATTTATACTCATGTGAATAATTCAACATGATGTTGTCACGAGATCTTGCGGGTCTAGTTATGTAGAATGCGGGTGCGATGTGCGGGTGTTGTTTTTGCGATAATGTTGAAGCAAAAGCAAAAATTTTATTACACAGAATTGCAAATGCTCTTAACCCACATATTTTTTTTAAACAAATCAGCTTACAAAGTGAAATGTACGAGTATGTAATCCATTCTAAAGTTCTTAGAAACGTAGTAACATCAAACTGCGCAGAGGAGAAACTAATGGCATCTTAGTAAACAAGTGTTAGATCATCACTTCTTCAAAACATTGTAGGCGACTTCTCAACTGTGACGCATTCACTCACTCACTTGCTTTACCCACCTGTTTGTTACCAATAAAAGTTCTGTATGTGTTGACTCCAAGATGACAAGTTCCCTTTTATTATAGAGTAGGAACAAAGATAACGATTTTTTAAAGAAGCACACACAAATTTAGTAGCGCTGAGTTTTAACACTGAAATACTTAGAAGGATACACTGACGAATACAAACTTACAAGAGACGTACAAGATAAAAATACGGGAAATGCAAAAGAAGAGTATATAAAAGAACTTTAACACTCATGTAACTAGACAAGAATTCAATTTGGAAAAACCCGCATATCCGTATTTTCCATGACTACATTGTAAATGACAAAACTATGAAATTTTATCAACAAATGTATTTTTACAATCATACAATCAACCTATCAACCACAGATTTGAATTCTGTTTTAATTTTGCCGCATACGTAAGTTAAAACTTTAAGTTGTAAACCAATAAAATTCAAAATTGAAATGTTGTAAAAAAAAATTTGTTAACTGTTCAAAAGTTGCTTATTACCTCGCAATTGATGCTACAACAAACGTATTTTTTAAAATCTAGAGAAATCATCCTAAACTTATTGGACTGTTCGCACGAGTCATCAGTCATATTCAACATGAAGTGTGTCGACTCAGCGCTGAGGAGAAGTGGATGTGCAGCCGCTAAGTGAACCGCTCACTGCAGTGGTCAGGCGCGCACGTGGTGCCCATTTCCCCAGTCTTTCTTCCGCATGTGGGTCACGGTCGGTGAAAGTGGTCACTGCACCTCTGCGAGCGACTGGATCAAAGGCATCCCTTACAGAAGGAGCGCTCGCTGATGGAAAATTTCCTAAGCTCTACACTCGATTTCTCAAGAGACGTATCACTGTGTGTCGGTTCTCTCAGGTTTTCTGAAATGTTCAATACCTTCTCAACAATGAAATGTTGATTCATGCCTCAAAGGGTTTTTTTAATACTTAGTTTTGTTTAAATGTTCTTAATTTTTGAAATTCTTTCCGCCTAGTTTAAAAAAACACAATTATATTTCTTGTATGTTTTGTAGAATTACAAATCAGTTTAGTGGATGATTATTGATCATGAGTCCTTATCCATTCAAAGATTTGTTGGAGCTATCTGCTATTTCTATGTATTTAGTATACGTAATGATAATCTTTATACTTATTGTTTTTGAAAATATTTCAGATCTTACTTCCTAACCAGAGAATGATTTCTGAAATGCTAGTCATTTGATCTGTATAATTATTGATCTTGAAGAAATGCTTGACTGTTTTATGCTTTATTTATAAGAGATGGAAGGATATTCTTTAAGTACGCATTGTCATTTTTTTTATTTATGAAAATTCCCTATAATATTCGAATTGATTTTAATTACTTTCATAAATGTGCGCTTATATGTATCACGATATTTTTAAATACGGTATAAAAAATGTGTTTCTTTAATAATAGTTCAGGATGTGGTAGGATTTTAGTTATTGGATCAAATTATGCTGGATGACTAAACTCATACTAAATTGTTTAAAACACATTTCATTATGCTAAAGTAGGTCGATCATAATGCATGTTAGGAGAGGTTAGTTGTTAAGAGAAGGTGCGTACTGCAGACAATGTGTGTAGTCAACAAAACACTAAATCTTTCCTCGGAAAGCCTTAATGTAGATGTGTCCTCTTTTAGAACGTTATCTCTCGCTCGTACGTGCTCATCCTGTTATGGAGACTTGAGCCTCCACAATAGCCAACTTCATGTAAAAAATTCTCGGAAAGATGTATTCACCACAGATATGAAGAAAACGCGAAAAGGAAAGACGCGCGAAAAGAAATACAAATTTTTGTATTGAAAATTATTTTTCCCTTCAGAAAATGAAGGTTACTGAAAATAGCAAATTGTTCGAGTTAAGAAGTGGAAAGAATAAGAAAAGAGTTAGCAAGTGTAATAGCGTTCAGTCGAAAAGCCTTTATTAGATTTAAACATAAGACTATCAAGTTAAATATTTAAAAAATGTTTTTCTCTTCCTTGAAACGACAAACATCTAATTTTATAATTGTTTTTTTTTTTTTTCGAAATGTTAATTAAAAAATTGAATTTACTTTGGCAGAACTTATATTCCATAGATGACAGTGCAAAATTGATTAGGATTATTAAACCTTGACTTTGCAAACGATTCAAATGAATGTCATGAAATCCGGGACAATGTTGAGGATATTCTCCAAGACGTTTTAAATTTACTGGTATTTATATTTTTCATTGCTGATTTGGAGAAAACAATAAGAGCAGAGGGGTTAAAATGGCTAAATATTGATGTAAATACGGAACTAGGTTAACAATACTACGCTGATGAACTAATAATCTTGGGAGACTCTCCAATCGACTTGAAGACACAGCTCAAGTCACATGAATTCTAATGCAAAAAGGATGATCATAACTTAAATTTTAAAAAAGCTGAGTTGTGGAGGTCCGAGTATCTCAATTGATTGATTGATTAGTGTTTTCGAGTGAGTCAACTGCTAAGGTAATTAGATCCGATAGGGCATGTTTTTATCTGGGGAGGTGGCGGTGCTTTTCCCACACTGGATGGCGAGGCCGAGTGCCTTCCTACACGTCGGCTTGCGGAGTTTTCCCTAGCCATGTGTCTCCTCCTTGCGGAGCACCGCCCTAGCCGGGACAAGCTCTACGTTCCCGACTGGCCTGAAGGAGGTATCTCAAGAGTGACCATAACAGACAATGGAGGAGTTGTATTTCGAAGAGATGGAAGATTAAAACATGACTCGTACTTCTTTCAAATGAATCTTCCATAGAAATTGTAACCGAATATAAATATTTAGGAGTGCCTTTTTTAAATTCAAGTTTGTTTCGTAGCGGAGAGAAATACATTGAGTGACGCGTGAATTGTATCCGCAAACGTTTCTTCTTAATAGCGAAATTTAAATCAAACTCACGGGATAACAATTATAAATTGAATGAAAGTGTGGTTTTGTTAGTAGTATTTTATAATGCTCCCGTTGGAGGCCCAGATCTGGAAAAAGCACTGACTGTTCTATAAAGAGCAATCTTTATTCTATCCTCCACTCTTGGATATCTTCTGTGACAAGAGTTTTATATATCTCAAATATCTTTGAAACTTGTCCCTGTGATATGGCGATTATATTGTTGCGGAGAAAATGTAAACTTGCGAGGGTACACTCACAGCTCAAACTCTTGGAATCTGTTCAAGATTCGAAATACAATTGGGCATGTAAATTTAGAGAAATTTTGAGGAACACAGTAAAGCGTGACATCGGACAAGTGTGAGCTTCACATTCTAAAGCTTAATGTATATTATTTATTAAGTGTTCCTGTTCTTTGGCTCAACAGCCGACTACAGGCCTTGGCCGACCAGCGGTGACCCAGCCTCTCGGCCATGGGATAAGGGGTTCGTGTGGTTAGCACGAAGACATCCCTTCATCGTATACACTGATCTTCATAAACTTAGGTTGGGCTTTCTCATCGTCACATAACAATAGATACTGGGACATGTGTAAGGATAGGGCACAGGTATAATTTGCCTCGGTTGGGACTCGAACGCTCGAAAGCGAGCACGCTAACCAACGAGCCACTGGGGGAGATATTTATTAAATAACTGTCAAAAAATAATATCATCTGTATTCTTTTACAAGAAAAATAATGAAAATCAGAAATGTTTTACTGATTAATACAATTATTTGGATACTTTTGTAACTGCTGGTATTTGTACTTTTTTATTGTAATTTTTACTTTTGTGTATTATTGTGTGATTATGTATGAAATTATGTAACTTTTGAAAAATGTGAAGCATTGGGAGCAAATGAAAACATCGAAATCAATCCATACATTGTACTATTTAAATGTTCTATTTGCCATAAAGAGATAATTTTTTAAAAGCCAAAAAAACAAACACACAATTACATTAAATTTTAAAATAAAATATATACTGATTGTTTGTACTATGGGGGTGGCGCGTCAAATTTAATATAAAAATGAAATTCAGACATTTCTAATTGTCAATAATTTCTAATAGTAATTAGGAGTAACAGACCTAAGTGACATAATGCAAACGCATTATTCCTTCCAACTGATAAAAAAACATTTCAGTTTAACACGTCAACATCTGCATGTTACAAACTATATCAACATATATTACAGAGACAAAAATATCCACACGGAAACAATTCAGTGTTCTTCGTTCTATTGCTAAACTTGCTTTGCAGACACACGGACAAACCATAGATTCCTTACATAGCAAAGCATTACAAAGCAGCCGCACCGGTTATCATCCAAGATAGCGCTACCTGACTCTATTCCGAGAGCGGGTCCGAACGGTGCGTGCTCCCGTTAACACTTTCGCCCCAAACTGGCACCACTCATCGGAGGCGGCGGCCGCTCCGCGGTTAGCGCCGAGCCCGGAACCCAGGCGCCCACAGTGGGTCAAATTAAAATATCAAAAGCGCTCAAAACATTTTTCAACAATGTACTGCGTGTCATACATTATGTTAGGAACGTATTGCTCATTACATGGCTCATTTCATACATTACTCATTGCATTCTTCTATTCCTCACCATCTTCCTTCCTCCCGTCCCTTCCATGTTCGTTCTGTCCTTCCATCCTCCTCTTTAATGTAACCTGCTCTCTCCCCCACAAGCTTTTTCTTTCTCCCTTCCTTCCTTCCTTCCTTCCTTTCTTTCTTTCTTTCTTTCTTTCTTTCTTCCTTGCTCCCTCTTTTCCTCTTTCTTTCTTCCGTCCCTTCTTGTTCGTTCTGTCCTTCCATCCTCTTCTTCAATCCAACACGTAACCTCCCTTCCGTCCTTTTTTCTCTTTCTTGCTCACGATTTCCTATCTTTCTCAAACTTCTCCCCTCCGAGCGTGGCAACTTAATGAGCAATACTATTTTGATAGCTTGATAGCTTGATAGCTGTTGGCTGAATATTTGCTTAGAAATGTAAAATAAAATAGATTTATGCACAACAAAATCAAATAATAAATTGATAAAAAAAGAAATGTAAAATAGTTACAGCGTGCGTAAATGAGACAACAAAGAGAATATTGAAGATCCTTAAACTTTTTTCAATGTTTCTCTTTCTTTTAACTTTCTTCATACTAATAGAGATTCGAAATGCAATTGTAGAAATATTTACAATTTACATTCAGATGAAGATATTATAAAGGATTTTCGCAATGAATTCCTTCTTGTAATGAATCTTTGCACGAAATACTATTGAAACGGAAATTTTGTAATTCGGATATTTTTCTTCACGAATGATTTAGTTTGCTCCGACATCACTACCAAAGAAAATATTGTGTGAATTGATGCAAATAATGAGGAAATGCAAGTGAAAATATCTAGAGAATAGTCTCTAATAAAAACTAAAGAGAATCTAAAAACGTAATCGAAAGTAAAGGAACACCCCACAATCAAAGAGCCTGAGTTATTCACATTTGTCACACTTTCAATGAATCTCGCAATTTACTAACTTTTTTCAAAGAATTCATGCAAATAGAAAGTTTTAACTGTACTTGAATCATCCTAATGTGAATAAATTGTGTTCATGCGAATGTTGTTCGGTTGGCAGCATGACAAAAGGATAGGGAGCACAACAACTCCAGCACAAGTGAAACAAAGCTACGCTCATGAAATGAATTCATGTTACTCACCGACCTCGCCTCCGAATATGATGTGGCAGATGTGAGTCAAAATAATTGCTGTTGTGACTGAGTCGAGTGAGTGAGTGTTTATTATTTCCGGGCGCGTCAAGTACTCACGTCATTGGTCCCGTAAGTGTAGTGCATGCATCTTTGGGAGGTAGCCCGCTGAAACGAGATTCGTCTCTGACCTACACGTCTGCACGCAGGGTTCTTCACCCCGAGCTGCTGATAAGCTCTGAGCTCCCGCCTGGTCTCCTGACATGTTTGTGTAGTGCTTCCGGACGTGTAGTGCATGAGAATGTGTATATGTGAGTACGTGTAATGTGAGTGGAAGGACAAGGATCCAGTGGTGTAACGTAGTCGGAGCGGGAGAGGCGGCTCGCCCCGCGCGGCACTTCCAAGGGGCGGCAAAATTTCACAATAAGTAATAATGTATTGTAAAAATTTGAACCACTTCATTTCATATTTTTTATCGCACCTACGAATCAGACCGATTGAAGTGAGCACGGAAGTGGGGAAGGGGAGTTTTAAATTGAAATACCTAAAGAGGGGGCGGCAAAATTTTACTCCGCCCTTGGCAGCTGACAGCTGACATCCACGCTACGCTGCTGCAAGGATGCGCAAGAAGAGACTGCGTGCGGTCCGTGTCCCATTTGATCCACTACCGCTCCGATATTCGCCTGGTATTATTGTAGAAAACACGAAAAACTATCGATCAGAGCACTCAAACCATAATCCCTGCGGGTCAACGCTACTTCAGAAGCAACGGTGTTACCTCTGAGTTATCACAGCCGACGTATGCCTGATTCGAGTATAGCTTACTTAGGAAATCGGCACAAATACATGCCTCAATTAAGCGGTCATCTCAACAAACGGCTATTTTTTCATGGAAGGGATTGATTTTTCGATTAGACGCGGCCATCTGTCTACGCTTCGAGCGGTCAGGTCCAACTCCCACGTCAGACGGAAACTCTCCTTGTATTTTTATTTATTTACTAACAAAATGTCCCGTGTAAGTAAAAAGGTGTAATACATAGGCGCCCAGAAATGTAGTTCCCTCCCCTCTTGTTTTACGTTGCAGGCGCCTATGGCGGACACCTCTATTAACGACCATTTTTTGTCGGAACCATTAGCAACCGCTTATGGCAGGTTTCACTGCATTGTGCTCTTATCTTTCCGCTATCTGTTGTAAAGAAGAAATACTTTAGACTTTTGAAATAGATACTAAGCATAAAAAAATTTAAGGTGAAAATGTTTTTTGGTTGAACTGAACCGTGTAATCTATTCAGACTGTGGTCACGGGGTAAAAGTTCTTAAGTCAAAAATCTTAGTTTGGAGAAAACATAACATATCTTACGGCTCAATAATCTAAAGTAAGCCTATTAAAGTGTATATTTCCCACTACTTTTTTGTCGTTAAGGAGGCAACATGAATTAGATCGTTTTACTGAAATAAAATATAGATACTTAACTTGTAGTGTCAGTACGGAACCCAATTTCACCAAAAATTGACTTACGAACTTTTACTCCACGATCACAGGAAAAATAATAATAACAATAACAATAACAATAACAACAACAACAATAATAATCGCCAGTCCTGATAACCGAGATCGCTAAGACCGTGGCGATCTCGGACGGTAGGATCGCGGGTTGGAGTCCCGCCTCGGGCATGAGTGTGTTTGTGTATGACTGTGTGTGCTGCCCATTCATCATTATCATCATCATTCCATCTTCTCCCCCCCCCAGGACTAACAACCCTGGGGTATAAAAATCGGATTCAGCCTTATGCTGATCCCCGTGATAAGTTACATGCAAGACTGGCAACGTGATAAAATGATACTGAGCCGTGCAAGCGCATGTCCTGTGTGGTCCTAGATGGCCTATTCGCGGGCATAAAATAATAATAATAATAATAATAATAATAATAATAATAATAATAATAATAATAATAATAAGAAGAAGAAGAAGAAGAAGAAGAAGAAGAAGAAGAAGAAGAAGAAGAAGAAGAAGAAGGTGCAAAACATTTAAAAAGTCTTTCCGCGCCCCTCGAGCCCCTTTGGGCCCAACGTGTGGTGCGGTGCGGGCGTCCTGAGGAATGCGGGTGCGTCAGCGCGCCGGGGGCGGCCGCGGCAGCGACCGCGGGGCCGCCAAGGTCGCGGCGCCGTACGCGGGGTCTCCCGGCGCCCACTTCCCGACTCCGGGCAGCGGTACCTGCCGCCGGCGCCGCGCCCACCCTGCGACGCCGCAAGGCGCCTTGACGCGTCCCTCGCCACGTGACTCGCACTTGCGCTGCGACGCCACTCGGGAGACTCGGGTTACCCGACAACAGGTTATCCGATCGGTTAACCGACGGTCGGTTAACCGACAGTCGATTACCCAACGGTCGGTGACCTGGCAGACGGTTACCCACATTCAGTTAGGCCCTTTTACACTTAACGAAGCTGTCTAAATGAAAATGATTCGTGATCTGCATGCTTTTAGCTGATTCTAAGATAATCCATCATAAATCTCATTGTTTTCGTTTTTAAAAATTTCACTTTCTTTGTGACAGTTGATTCATGATACATTGAAGAAAAGATTCTTTAGACCGGTCGAATCTGGTACGAACTTGAACAACGGTAGATTAAACCGGATTTGGCTGGTTTGAAGGCGGAAATTGACAGAGTCAGTGTATTCGGTTAACGAACACTTAGCTGGATCATGACAATTCAGATTTATCTTCATTCGGAATGATTTTGATTTATTCTGGTTATTTTAGTGTAAATAATGAAATCCCAAGCTTGTCTACTCGACACTAGGTTTCCCGACGTTCGTATATCCAACTCATGAAAATCAAACTTTAAACGAAGTTTAGGTGCTGTGATATTCTCTAAGTACTGCTCTTTGGATATTCAAAAGGTCGCGCCACTATCCAAATATCAAAATTTATTGCTGAGTATTTACAACAAAGCATCAATAAATCTTTATGTAACATTAGTAAATGTTAATTTTAATGCGCTTACTTAAATATATGATGGCAATCAACACAGAACAATGAAGCCCTAAAATCAATTATTCATTGTAAACAATTACACGATGATCTTGGTTTGAAAAGTGTGAGATATTATCAATCTAACTAATAAAAGTTTCCTTTTCTGATGTGCTCCCAAATCAGCACAAAATGTTATTAGCATATTGCTTAATCACTCCTGCACTTAGGCATGCTTTTGAGCTCCTCATTAGATATAGGTATTGTGTCTACCTCGATACGAGCAGTTACAAAAACATCTACTAACCAAAAACAAAATTCAATTTCACAGCTATCCCTTCTGAATTGGCGTTTTTCCATCCTTCACAATGGGTTGCTACGCCCAGACAGATGAAGGATGCTGCACACATTGCGTGACGTGAAGGCCACATATAAACCGTTCATTAAGAAAATATTACCTTCGCCAGACCTATAATACGGAACTGTTTGATTTGGGACCTTGGATTCCTTCTAAATATTTCGTCTGATTGCCACATTCTATTTTTTTCATGTTCACTGGCTCGTTCCTCAAAGATACGCTGATTTACCTTTTAATAAAAGGGCTTTACATTTTACTTATTTACGATCGATACTTTACTTTTACTTATTTAACATCGCTTTTCAAGGTCTTATTATAGTTACTTACAGCGCCCATAGAAGTAACATTGGAGGGTAATTGGTAACGGACACTCACAAACATCCATGCCCCAGGCGGGATTCGAAGCCGCGACCCTACAGACACGAGGTAGCTATGGCTCTTCAGCCTTAGGGTTCTCGGCTATCCAGGCCGGGCTTGACTTTATCGTGGCAGATCTTGCAAAACACTTTCTAGAACTGCGAATTAATCGAAAAAATTTGACTGCAAATGAAAACATTAAATTTTCTTTTAATGCCATCAACCATTCATTTATTTCATATTTTATTTATTTATTTTTTTAACTTCCTTAAAACACTCGATAAAGATGGCCTCGTCAGAACAACTGATATACAAAAGCGGTTTCACAAACTTTGAATTCCAAAGCCACAACAGCAAGAGCCAGTTAACCACAAAGCAAGAGTCTCTGCTGTTTGTTGGTCGGACGTGCCTTTTTTATTGAGAATGAAGGGAAGACCAAAAAATTTCGAAGGAAGGAACAAGTCTTGGGTGGTTTGCATTATGCTATAGATCATTGCGGTTGGGTGATTTCCCAGATCATTAATAAAACTTGAAAAGTATTTTAACAAGAATCTGTCTTGGATTTTTCTAAAATTCTCTAGGAATTTTCCTAATTCGTTTACAGTCGATCAAGTGTACAAAAGTGAACTTTTTTCTATGTATAAATCAGGATTTGATACTGAGATAGTTTTCTCTATTGACGTTTCATGCTCTTAACAAAATGTGTATCTAATTTTAAAAGAGAAATCATTTAATTGAGATACGTGTATGTAGTATGGATTATTTAGATTCACCGTACCCAATATTCCTAAGAATATGTCGCAATCTACATCTATTTGTCATGTTTCATTACTGTGATTGATTTTATCATTTTCAACGGCTGTGATGGCCGTGGTTTGTATTTTCCGATTTACAAATTGGCAATGATTTAATATCACTGGCGTTCACATCAAGCATAGAAGCATCAATCTCCAAAATGGATGTATTCATAACAAATATCAGTATTTGTATTCTGCTATTTTCGGGCTAAGAAAAACCAATTTATGCAAACCGCCAGTGAATTATTTACACCATCATTGTTCTCACCATTTCAAACACACAATGTATGACTAGCCGTTACATTTTCTATCGAAGGTGAACATTCCATTTCCTGTTTGGGCACACTTTCTCGTGTTCTAGTTTCAGGCTCGATTCTACAGATTTTATCAACAGCCAGCGTGACCGACCTAACCGCACGTTTTGCGCTCAGAGGTGCATGGGGATGCATCAACTTTCTTTTCCATATAAGTAATACAAGTAAATCAAGAATACTGTCAGTTAAGAGCTAATCTATTGTCTTTTTTCATCAGAGTATGTATGTTCAAAAAACCATTGTAATCAACTTGCGAAATGAAGAATTAAGAAGTCTTGCTAATGAAGCATACGTAGAAAATAAAATTTTGTAACGCAAGGCTACGAATACGAAAATACATTACATTTTACAATATCCTTTTATCAACAAAAGTCTGAGAGTATAAAAAAGGACAGATAGGAAGGTTCAGATTGTAATAATTCAATAAATTTCGTCGCAATTCTTTCAAGCTTCATTCCAGAAAGACAAGTGAACGAAAATAAAGACTTCGCAGTGGTTAGATCGATCATGCGAGTTCATTGTGCTGTCCTCCAAACCTCATGTCCCATTTATTCATTCTAAGCTTAAACTCGTGTAACAACTTTTATACAAGATACAAAGCCTTTCTTTGGATCAGATAGTTGTTTGGCAATAGGCTCGAGCACCTGTTTCGAGCAGCTTTCATGCACGCAATTCTCAGCCCTGGCACTGTTAATAATGTGTGCATATAGATAAGTAATTATTTCTATTAGCATAAAATATACATTTTTACATGACACTCGGGGAAACTAATATTTGAGATTTTATTTTAAACAGTTTCCAAATTTGATCACGCAAGGGAATCACACTAAAAATCAGGTAATCACTGAGAAGATATATTAGGTGGTACGACGTATGTAAAGAAATCCGTTTTTTTCTACTCTCGTTGTGTTTAGAATATTTATTCGTAATAGATAGCTGCAGATAGTTCTAAAACGGTAGTTTTTTATGATACAGGTTTATCATACAGATTTTTGATTCATTGCAGAAAAGTTTTCAAAAAATGCATTGAGCCGCATTAATCATTGTTCCCCTTTTAAGTAAATGTTTCGTTCCATTGAAAATTATAGAACAACAGCGCCCAAACTGCCCGCGAGGAGGTAACGATAAACTGCAACGACAAAGCAAAATACTAAAAAAGGAAATGGGAGGGAATCAGACATGGAATTAACAACGCTAGTTTTCAACAATAGGCAAAATGGTATATAGGTTCGATTTCTGTTAGCTTTTATTGGGCGTAGAAACAATTCCGTATGTAACTCAATGTTATAAGTATCAATTCACTCGTATGAAGTTCAAGACACTCGCTCGTGTCGTAATGTCATAACTTCATACTCGCGTATTAATTACCATCTTTACAACATCGTTTAATAGTGTACTGTTGTGAGGTAAATGGTATCTATAACTTTCGATGCGCACATATTACACCCTTGGATCAGCAAAGTTGTCTCAAATTCTCGGTGTAAATATTTCGAAAAATATTTTTGTATTTGCATTTTTGAAGTCACATATTCAATAACAATCATGAAGATGTAGCTGGCATTCTATAAGGGGATAACTGAAGACAATTCTAAATTGACAAGTGGATAATGGAACATCATAAAACTTATGTATTTTAATTTAATTTAAGTTAATCTAACGCGATACATCATTTCCTTTCTGAGTAATTTTCTCATTCGTTTCCTCTTACGGCATTTCCGTACGTGTGTCCGACTTGCGGAAGCCTCATAGAGGTTAACCGCATTCACAACGCTGACCTAAGGCTATACAAGTGAATTTTTGTAGTTCCTGTAAATAAAACCGGCTTATCTTTGTAGAAAAGCACCCACTAAACAACAAATGCCATTACAAAAGACGTTAAAAACTGCAGCGGACGTTAAAATAATAGGAGCGGACATTTAGATACAGTATTTATTTATTTATTTACGTCAAAAAACAGTTAAAAACTGCGTATGACGGGCTATGGGGAAAAGTGAATTGTGTGCACATTTTCAAAATTCTGTGATCCCTACACTAAATCATATAGTTTTGAATTTTGAAAGGGAGAAAAAAAAACAAAAAAACTCCCATGTAATAAAATCGATTTTCAAGGATAAATAAGCAATAAATTTTGAATTTTGAAAGGGAGAAAAACAGTACATCTGAGCAAATGGATTGCTACTCTTATATTTTTTAATTGATGGCCTGTTGGTAGAGAACTACATCCTCCCGAATAATTCCCTAACACTTCATTTTTTTTAAATTATCATGATTACTTCAAAACCTTAAATGAACATGTCAAATTTCTGATATATTGATACACTTTTTTAGCACTTTAAAATAGAATCCCAAAGTTGATTATTTCACTGACAATAATCGCTCGTTTAATTTAAATCGCTATCACAAATATCTTACTTACACTTCGACCATTTTCTTTATTTGTCATATGCAAAAGAAAATTATTTACTTACCCATTTTAAGAGTATTTGGAGATTACTGTACGCCACGAAAATCGGTTTCACTATTGCTATGCCTCCTCGTTAACTTTCCGGTCTCATTCTTAAAAACTAACTCAGTTAACTCATAACATAATTAGTTATAATGGATTTTAGAGTAGTGCTTTTTTTAGAGTAGTTGCTTTTGTCTATTGTATTTACGTTTGATAACAAATTTTACAGTAAATAAAATGTCAAAATCAGTTTACTGCGTTAAAATAAATTCAGGATTAAATGCTTCTACTTCTATTCAAAATTACAAAATAATTTAAAAAGCTGATGTTACCCCAAAGCAGTGTAGTCTTTTCTCTTTTTCTCTCTTTCTTTTTTATTATTTATTTATTTACTTATTTATTTATTTCCTTCTTTCTTTCTTTGACGTCATATATTTTATTTGCTTGTGCGGAGGGAACGAAGCAATTACCACGATTTGGTCTAGTTTGCCTACCTTTGTAAGGGAAAAAGAAACATAAATTACTATCAAAACACTGACCAGTATTCACGAAGACTTCTAAACAACAAATAAGGTATAGTAAAAGATATTCGCTAAACAAAAATTGAAAAAGTTACTGATCAATTAATTTTAGTTACGATTATTTATGATTTCATCAAAATTAACATTCGTACATATTGTGGGTCTTATGTGTAAGAGAAGACAATGAAACATTAGTACTGAATCAATTTGCTGATCTTCCAAAATCATGATCAGAATTCGTTAACATATTGGTTCATTGACTCTTTCTGTTGCTGAATCAACACCAACCCGTCCAACAATAGTAATTATCAAAGTAAAGGGGTTTCCTTATAAAGGGGAGTGATTACATGAAGAATCAGAATTAGGACATATGCTCTTTAGAAACCAATGCCGTTGAAGAAAGTACTTTGGTAGTTGCAATTTCGCGCGAAGTGGGGAAGCAATTCATCACTCAAACAAGAGCAAGAAATCGTCACAACCTCATGGCATTCAACTACAGTAATTTGGTCAATTAATTTTAAATAGAAGTATAATGGTCCAAAAATGACCACATAACTGGAATGAAAACCTTTCAAAAGGACTTCAGAGAGCGGAGTCCGGGAAGGTTGCCGCGTTCTACATGCGGGAAACTATACATGCTCCAGGGGCGAGACCAGAAGGAGAGGGTGCAAGCGGGTCGGGGAATAAAGTGTGCAAAAGAATGGGAATAATCGTGTAGGCAAATGCATTGAGCAAAAGTAAGAACGTGGCCTACGGAGGCGGGAATGAGATCACGTTGAAGAGTGACGGGGCAAAACGGCGCAGGGCAGGGTGGCGGGGAGGGGCGTGAAGGAGCGTGATTAGACTGGCAAGAGCGGGGAAGCGCAAGGTGGCGGGGAAAGAGCGGGCGGGGAATGAAGGAGCGGGTTTAGAGTGGGGCAGGGCCAGGTTGCGGGGAAAGAGCGAGGTAGGGAGTGAAGGAGCGTGATTAGAGTGGGAAGAGCGGGGTAGAGCAGGGTTGCGGGGAAAGAGCGGGGCGGGGCACGAAGGAGCGAGTTTAGAGCGATGGGGGTGGCGGGGGGGGAGGGGGGGCAGAGAGGGATGGGGCAGGGGGCCGGCAGGGCGAGGCAGAGCGAGCGAGGCGTGGGAGCGGAACCGAGCAGGGTAGGGAAGAGCGCGGCGGGGAGAGCGGGGCGGAGCGGGGGTAAAGGGCGTTGAAAGGGAGGGCGGGGGAGGAGCGCTTGCACGAGCTGTGGCCGCGTGCGCGCGCTTTCTCGTCCGGGGCGCCCTAGTTCGATGCCGGTTCGGGGCGATCTTTTCAAAGGCGGCGGTGGCGGCGGTCGAGTGGCTGCGTCGGAGGCGGCGCGTATCGGCTCGGATCAACGAAAGCTGAATGCGAGTGAGAACGCACTCTCACTGCCCGCGGACTAACCAGCTGTGATCACCAACACGGATTCTTTTAATGCCTTCTGTTTCTCACCAGCAGAAGATTCTAAACCCCTAGTCAATACGTATCACAAGCTCCATTGGTTCACAATATTTGTATCAGAACGTCTCTCTTCTAATTTCATTTCTTCCCATTTCTGTTTTCTATATTTTTTCACACTTGTGAGTTTATTAGGCATGGTTTGAAGTAATATAGTAATTAAAATTCATAATCAATTTTCCAGTCTGTTCCAAATCCATACAATTCCAGTATGTTTAAAAACACTAGGTGACTTGTTGAGAAATAAGTAAATACAAATTTTAAAACTAAATATAAACAACTAAACTTATGCTTATATTCATGACCATACTTCCCAGAATATTTGAATTATTTTTATTAAGATATGAGAAAAATATCTTCAATAATATGGAAACGAAATCTATCAAAGCTCTATATAAGGGTTATAGAAATTACATGGTAGTCACTATTTTGCAAAACTACTTTTGAGAGCCCTAGAAAGAGTTTATCATTATGTGAGCTGATGCATTGATGAAGAGCCACTTTGCACCAAAGAGCACATGAAATGATGTTTCATGAAGCTGGAGTCAGTTCCATAAACAAATCAGTTCTCAAAGTCGTAATTTGCCCGACACATGAAAATGAATAATGGATCTGATCGCTGAGTTCGTCATTTCTCATTTTTCGGTATCAAGGGCCCACAAAACATGGATTCTGGGTATACCACGTGTTAGAGGAATGTTTTAAAATATATTTAGCAACTGGATTCATCGACTTATTTTCCTTACCAGGAAGCAGCAATCAGAGATTTTATGCCGAAAATTCACCAATTTCCCCGCAGCATTAGATAACGTTCTCTAGTCTGCGTAAGCAGTAGCGAAAAATTAATATCATTTTTTTTTCAAGATACTTCTTTTCTCTCATGTGGTGAATCTCAGACATTGTCATTGGATTTGCGAAAAACAAATCGCATAATGCTGCACGTAGTCCCATCAGAGCAACTCTTCCTAAAATCTCGCCCGTTGGTTCGACTCCTCAGAGGTGCTCCGTCGGGCAGTGCATCCGCCGTGCCGCTCCGAAGTTGCCGCGCTCTGAATCCCTGCGACCGACGTCCGCCTTCCTGTGGCAGTGGCGGCGGAGGCGGCGGAGGCGGCGGAGGCGGCGGAGGCGGCGGAGGCGGCGGAGGCGGCGGAGGCGGCGGAGGCGGCGGAGGCGGCGGAGGCGGCGGAGGCGGCGGAGGCGGCGGAGGCGGCGGAGGCGGCGGAGGCGGCGGAGGCGGTGGAGGCGGCGGAGGCGGCGGAGGCGGCGGAGGCGGCGGAGGCGGCGGAGGCGGCGGAGGCGGCGGAGGCGGCGGAGGCGGCGGAGGCGGCGGAGGCGAGCGCCGACGTCTTGAGGCAGCTGAGGGTGGCTTCAGCGGGGCGCTGCCATGAAATGAAATAGTGGTCCCGGCAGCGGCGGTTACTGCTGTGGCGGGTGCGATATTGATGGCCGTGGGAGGAAAGATGGTGATGGTAATCTCCAGAGATAAGTTTATTTTTATTTATCGTATTGCGCAATTTTCAGGGAGATGGCACAATGGCCGGAGCTCTAAAGCCAAATTTCAACATGCCGTCGTCGGCTCTACCCGGAAAGATATTTGTACTCAGATGTAATTATTATAATAACAGAATTGAAGAAGAATGAAGAGGAAGAAGGAGGGGAAATGAGAGGGAGGAAAAAGGGGAAACCCCGGAAAAACAAATTACTTTGTCTAACCATAAATTCCACTTGTGTTAGAACTGCTCCACACATTCGGCATTCGCCGAGAGCGAGCTACTGCTCGCCCAATCCCGAACAGCTGATGTGTTCGGCGAATGTTTGCTCCCTTTGATGAGTCCTAAAGACAGACACGCGGTGGGTAGGGCGCGCACCGAATGTTCGTCACTCGGCAAATAGGAAGCAACTCATCCACACTACTCGGGATTCGGCGAGCGGTTGCTCGCTACTCGCCGAATGACGAATTTGTGGAGCCGCCTTTAGGCGGGGATTGGGGGAGGTCGTATAGAGATCGGACTCCGGTCCCAGCTAAAGAAGGCGAGCAGCCATAACGCCACATCACTGGTTCTCCTTAGCTGAGGTAAATGTCACGGTTGGCGGAGGCGTCACAGGTATGAATACCGGCGATGGCATACAGATCTTGGGAGTAGGAAGAAACGGAAATGACGCTCGCGGTGACGGCGACAACTATAATAACGCGACGTCTGTGACAGTGAAGGAGGTTTTAGTGAAAGTGGTAGTGTTGAATATGGTAGTGGACGTGTGGAATATGGTAGTGGAATACGGTAGATGACGATGGTGGTGGTGATGGTTTTATTGACTGCGGTGATATTGGCGTTCAGGGGCGGATGCAGCCAATCATTTTGGGGGAATCATAGATTTTGGTTAAATAATAAACAAATATGCTGTGATATTGTACATTTTTGTAGTGTATATATGATTCTATACAATATTAGTTTGTAAATAATTACATAATTCTACCATAAATAAATAAATATATAAATCAATTTTGACAAATAGAGAAAGGTAACAAACGTTTCTTCTCTAGACCTTTGGGGGGAAGCATGACCTCCATGCCCCCCTGGATCCGCCACAGTAAGCATACAGTGTGGATCCGCCACTGTAAGTAAGCTGTAAAACACGGTGGTGGTAATAGAGACGGCGGGGGTGTTGGAGATGATGTTGATGGCGTTGTAGATAGGAGTGGTGGTGATCGGGGTGGTCCTGGTTAGAAGCTAGAAACGGCAACGGTGATGGTAGTGAGGACGGGGGTGATAGCGATGACAGTAAAGGTGACGGAGGCAACAGTGAATTGGTGATGACAGTCACGTGGAAAGAACGCGAGCAGGATTGACAAACAGGCTGCCTTCGAGAAGGATAACAGCATCGCGCCGCGTTCTCGCTCGCACGTGCTCCACGAGCACTTTTTCAACGCCTTTGCCAAGGCTGTTGGGGGAAGTATGTGCCTCGGGTGCGATTGAGCACTTCCACGGGCGGGGAAAACCCTGCACGTGAGGAGCAGGTCAACACCACTTCCTTCTCTTCTGAGTATCGAAACCAACTAATTAATGTAACCTAAATTCTACTTGCTAGGCTGAAGAGTTTGATGTGGGTAAAAGTCGTTGCTCGAATTTAATAATATTGGAATGTATTTTTTTCAAATTTTGGTGTAACACACATTAAATAAATTACTTTACTGTTTGAGAAAATTGTCACAAACAATTAAAACAGCGAAATTGTAATTTAAATTGTTACATTGATTGTCTTAACTTTCCAATTCATTCGGTATTTTTTTAATTATATGCAATTCAATTTCGATTAAAATGTTGAATATTCTGAAAATATTTTCAGCAGTATTGTGGAGAACAGAACATTTTTCGCAATGATCTGATGAAAGTTAATGGGATTCGTCGTAACGCAGTTAACTCTGTATGCTCTAAATGTAAAGACCATTACTCACGTAGAGAAACTCTCATTCACCACCTTCTATCACGAACAAGTTTGTGCGTGCATGTGCTCAAAGGAACAATAAACACGAGACACATGTCATTATTTACAGTTCCTTGTTCTTCTTTCTCGGGTGTCACTGTGAATCTGCTCAGTGTAACTCTCTACGTGCTGTCTTTGAGATATTCCAAATCTAAGAACGCGTCGGAACATTTTAAAGAGGTCGGCAGTCCCGCTGGATGGCGAGACTGCATCACCTTCCAAAGACGATTATAAAAAAAACAACATATCGTTACATGTCGTTGAAAGTATCGAACGTATATCTTATTAACTATGCTATTGCTATGAGCAAATATACGATGTATATTCAAATACTTTGTGTGTTAAGAATTGTGCTTCTTTGTTACATTATGAACAAAGAGAAGTGAACTATATTTGCAAGCGATATTAAAATAATGTAAATTGTGATGTTCTTTGAGGTACGGAGATGAGATATTCTCATTCGATATGATTGGAATTGAATTCTTTATACACTTATTTTGACGCATACACGAGATGATTCTCATAAATCTCTTGAATATGTATTTAGTGTCAAGAAACCGAAGTCTCCAACAACTACGCCGTTTACACTGTTATTCGAGAAAGAAGAGAAAAAAAACTACGTCGTCAAGAGAAGCAATTCCACTCCTAAAATATTTTTACTCTTGCAGGAGTAACGGGTTGTGGTCGGTTTCTAGGACTTTGGCAAAGCGACAGATCCGCCCGGGGCTGTTGCGGCGCGCCACTCGCCGCTCGTCAATTCCCCGCGCGTCGTCGTCGCTGGAGATGCCGCGAGTGCAGCCGCGAAGGCAGGCGCAGGGCCTGGAAGGCGGACGGGGTCACGCGGGCTCCGGGCCAGGCGGCGCGCCGCAACGCGGCGAGATGGGACGCGGCGCTGGGGGCTGTCGCGTGGTTAGGGGTCTTGTGCTCTGTTTTTTGTTTTTTTATTGATGGATTGATTAGTGATTTCGGGTGTGTCAACTGGTCAGGTCATTAGTTCCGAAAGTGTAGTTCATATCTTTTGCTCGGGAGTTGGCTGTGTTCTCGTTGTGAATGGTGAGATGCGTTCGCCGTCAGCTAACAAGTTTTTTTTCATCAACCAAGAATCTCCCACCAGCGGGGCACTGCCCCAGCCGGGACAAGGCGCCCCAGAACATGGCGAGATGAGTCGCGGCGCTGGGCGCTGTTGCGTGGCATATGATCATGACGCTCTTCTTTTTTTTATTGATGGATTAATTAGTGATTCCGGGCACGTCAACTGATGAGTTCATTCTTCCCGTAAGTGTAGTGCATGATTTTGCTCGTGATATGCGGTGATCATCTCACACTGGAGGGTGAGATCCAGCGCCGGCCTACCGTCGGCTAGCGGGGTTTTCACCAACCAGGTGTCACCCACCAGCGGGGCACCGCCCCACCCGGAACAAGCTCTAAGTTCCCGACCAGTCTCCCGGCATGTGTGCTAGTATAGAAAGAGTAAGCAAAGATCACGCGCAGTCCTTGGCTCATGTATTAGGGTATACTACTCCGGCATTTGCCTGGTGTTGATCGGAGAAACTATGGAAAACTACCGAACAGAGCAGACGGCCGCCAGAATTCTCGTCTTGTCAGCGGTTGTTTTCAACCTAACTTTCTAGCTAGTGTCGAGAATCCTGTCACCGTCGGGAGTCTAACCTAGTACGTCCCGGTGAGAGGCACTGCAGTGACACCAATTGATGCCCCAAGCCAGCTCTCCTGGTTTGGCGCACTGGAAGACGCCGTGTCATAGGTGAGAGTGACGTTATAGTCGGTGGCCAGTATGTTATGCGCTTTGTTGGAAATGTTTCTACCATTGGCTAGTGCATATCTTTGCTGGGCATCTAAGCGCTTATAAACTTTGGCTTTAAAGGTTTTTGTCAACAATATTGACAACCTCCTTAGTTCAGTATTAATTAATTTTAACATATTTACAAACTGTACTAAATATCTTATCTTACTCTGCGACATTTACTACGGCGTGATGTCATTCGGTTGCTTGCACACGATGTGTCTTTTCAGTTTTTCACGGAAGTAAAATAGTGTACCCAAAGATGGAAGACGCAAATACAATGTGACAAATATGTTACATGCTGTAGCCCTCACAGAATATTATACGTGGTGGATATATAGTCTAATGTTTATAATGCATGCAGTCAGAAATGAAAACAACTGGGACCCCCAGAACTTTCTTTGCATATCTTCTCGGAGACATCATTTTCCTAAACTCAAAGCTTCTTCGTGCCAATAGAGATATCTTTGTCAACTAAGGGATTTCCAGATCTTCAGAGCAATTATACCGTTTATACCCCCCAATAAATCTCTTTTCATTTATTCCCTACCTGATCAGGTCATGCACAGGGAATGCAATCTCTAGCAGACAATGGTTTACTACGGGCTACTACTCCAGGGCAACGTACCCAGCTTTCACATTTGAAACATTTGAGTCTCAAGGAGATACGTCGAAACACTTTACTCTGAGTCGTTCTTCATCAGAGGCGTGCCGTGGAGCACGCTCGGCCACTGCGGGGAGCCAAGGAAAGGCAGCGCGCATACACGAGTGCCCGGGCGGGGCGGGGCGGGGCGGGGCGGGGCGGGGTGGGGCGGGGCGGGGCGGGGCCGCGGGAAGCAACGCGGGTCATGGCTGCCCGTGTCGTGGCATTACCTGCCGCGGCCGCGCACCGGCCAGCGCGGCGGGCCAGCGGCGGCGGCGGCGGAACAAAGCGGCGAGGACAGCGCGGCGGGCGGCGGGCGGCGTCCCCCGAGGACGCACGGCCCGGGGCTTTCGCGCGGCCAGACAGCGGAACATCGGCAAGGTCACCGGGCGGCCTTTTTGTCGCTCGCTGCGACGGTCACAGCGAGGGCGGCGCTTTTGGTCGCCCAGCAGGTGGCGATCAGAGAATGCCAGAAGGAATGGGAGTAACTGGTGAATATACACGAAGGAAAAGGGACGTAGATGAAGGGATGAACGATGCCAAACAAGAAAATTGAAATGTTAAATCCATGGAATGTTGAGCAACCCAAGAGAAGAACAAGAAGATTGAGTAAATGGAAGATAAAATACACGTTAATTTTAATAATTATGTAATGATTATTAATTCCAAAATTGACAAAGATCAGGGTATTCTAATTAAAAGAATTAACTTGTCTTGAAACTACGAGCAAAAAAAAATGGAACGCTTCCATAAAGAAATGAAATAGAAAATAGAATTAAACTAAATATACTACAGTATATACGTGAGAAGCAAGAAAGACAATAAATAAATAAATAAATAAATAAATAAATAAATAAATAAATAAATAAATAAATAAATAAATAAATAAATAAATAAATAAATAAATAAATAAATAAATAAATACATAAATAAATAAATAAATAAATAAATTAAATAAATAAATAAATAAATAAATAAATAAATAAATAAATAAATAAATAAATAAATAAATAAATAAATAAATAAATAAATAAATAAATAAATAAATAAATAAATTAAATAAATAAATAAATAAATAAATAAATAAATAAATAAATAAATAAATAAATAAATAAATAAATAAATAAATAAATAAATAAATAAATAAATAAATAAATAAATAAATAAATAAATAAATAAATAAATAAATAAATAAATAAATAAATAAATAAATAAATAAATAAATAAATAAATAAATAAATAAATAAATAAATAAATAAATAAATAAATAAATAAATAAATAAATAAATAAATAAATAAATAAATTCTAATGCAAACCCGGAACAGTAGAAATGAGCGGAGACAATGTAAGAATGACGTGTAAATTAACTAGCAACTTCTGTGATGGCGACATTAAGTGACCTTAGGGTAAAGCAAATGACAGCAGTGACGGTGTCGAGGACAGGAAGGGGAAAAGAGACGGTGATTTGCGTTTAATTGCAGTGCTACTGGTAGCTCTTGCGACACCCGTAACCACCGGCCCAGCCGTCCGCGTCGCGCAGGCGCCGTCGTTGCTGCCTTGATTAAACACCTGCACTCCGAAGCCACTGTGGTTACATACAACTCAGCTATCCGGTCCGACCGGAGGCGATGACAACTGGTCACCGTGCGGAGAGGTTCCCCCGGTGACGAGTTCCCACGACAACGGGTCGCCTCAGCCTCGACGAGGACTTATCCCGACGAATCTCCCCAACAACGGAGCAACGGCGATGTATTGTCCCATGAAGGAAATAATACGATGACGAATCACCATGGTGACCTGTCATTACGAGGACGGATAGCCACAATGAGAGATCTCCATTGATGTGGTCTCCATTGGTGATTATACATATCTTTTAATTATTTTACATATTATTTTGACACAATTTTGTCTTGAAAGGCTTTGAATATATGCATCTTTCATTTTTTTTCGTCCATAGACCTGAGTCGAAAATCGACTTTAGGGAAACGGGAACGGAGTTAATTCGAGGATGGATCACCATAACGAGAAGTCTCCCCGGTAACGAGTCTCCATGAAGACGTGTTCCACGAAAAAGCCACCATGGCGATGACCATAACGGTTGATCACCATGACGAAAGGTCATCAGTTCGGCGAGTTAATACAACTTCGATCTAACCAAGATTAATGACAGGTCATAATGACGACAAGTTACAACAAAGCTTACTACGACGGCGGTATACTTGTTTTTTTTTAACGTGGCGGATGACACTTCATCAGCTGTTATAGTGTCATCCAATCAAGAGCTAAAATGTCATCGTGACGACACTGCGATGACGTTTAAGCCCCCGATTGGGCAAAACCGTAACAGCTGATCAGCTGTCATCAGCCAGGTTACAGAAACTCAAGTATACTAAGACGTGTTACCACGATCAATGACAGGTAACGATAACACCAATTCATGACAACCGAACACAACGTTGACCGGTCATCGAGACTATACATCACCACGGTGACAGGACACCACCACGACATGTCCCACAACGACAGGTCCTCGACAACAGATCACCAAAGAGAATGGTGGCATCGGAGCCTGGCGGTATTAGCGTTTCCTACAGGATCCGTGGGTAGGGCTTCGAGGTCTTTAGAATCCTAGGCGTGCGCAACCAGTTCCCGGCGGAGCTGCGGAAGCGGGCGGAGGCGGCGCTCCGCAAGGGCGCCGAGGCCGTCCGCTCCGCGCATCCTGCGCGAGACCGGCGCAGCGGCGAACAGCGGCGTGCACAGGGCCTTCCACAGAAGAAAGGGCCCAAAGCACGTCGCCTTCACCTTCCGCTCACTTCCCCCGCACAAGTTCTCTGAACTGTGCGACGTGGGGGCAGATGGTGCGTGGGAGGCGATCACCGCTCCCAGATGCCGGAGATCGGGCGGGCGGCGCGGAAACGCGCCCGCCCGATTTTGGGACGAAGACGTCGCGCCGCCACGGATGCATGAGTGAAGTCTGCACCGTGGCATAAAAACGTGTCAAGTGTACATACGTGAAGTTATATAGCATAGTGTGGTATGAATGAGCGATTGAATGTGATTGTAAATATAGCTTTAAGTTTAAATGTGAGATTGAATGAAAAAAATAAGAAATAAGAACATTATAAAGAACTTTCAATTTCTAAATTAAATAATCTTTACCATTAAAAACAATTCACCCAAAGAGGCTTGGTGTTTAGTTTTTAAGCTAGAAATAAGTTAGATTAATTAGTTTATTTAAGACATAGCCCTCCCCAATCTCCATAAGCAGCAATGCTGGAGTATATGTATGTATACCCAATATTTGAATAAATTCCCGCCTCTCCAGGGTAACTGAAGAGGGGAAAATTGAAGCAAAAAAAGGGCATCGAGTTCCTCAGCGCTGTTTTTCGCCGCCACCGCAGCCCCGGTGGCCCTCGCGTCCCCTGGCTCTTTGCGGCTCGCACGGCGCTGGTTTCCCCTGACCGCAGGCGACAAGGCGGCAGCGCCGACTTAACGTTTTCGTCACACCTCAGTGAGCTTCTCTCACGAGTACACGCTCTGCGTTGAAATGGCGTGTTATTAGAGAACCTCCCTCCCCGCCCCTCTTTCTCTCTGTTCGATACCGCTGGAGTAATCGACTGAAATGGTGTACGTTGTAGTTTGCTGATCCTGTGACAAGTAGCGATAACATACTTGTTTTGCTGCAACGCGCAGCTAAAGGTTATATGTGATCCTAAAGGTGTCCGTACAGGCGAAGGGAATTTGAGCTGATCTACCTCATACAACTTCAGTGCCTTATTCCATTTTTTAAAGAAATAGTAATATTGCAGGCATAGTGTAAAGTCTACGATGCTTTAAACACTTTTAAACAGTATTTTCATATTTATTAATTTAAGATTTTTTAAAATTAGATTAGAAGGAGATGAAAAAGTGGCCTGTTCCTCACCAGTTGACCGACACGTGTCCAATGACATTTGGCTTGCCCTAAACTGTCAACCGGGAGAAGTCTAACCGTGAATTACAAACGGACAGATGGATGCAAGCAAGTTATCCGATATATTTATATATAATATTTAATTTATATATAAATAAATAGTATGTAATGTCAGTGATAATATATATATATATATATATATATATATATATATATATATATATATATATATATATATATAGTTATTACATATATATATATATATATATGTATATATATATATACATATATATATATACATATATATATATATATATATATATATATATATATATATATATATATATATAAATCTTTTATTTAACATGTAATTGTAATAATCAACTAAATTTGGTAGAAAATATTTTAGTTTTAGGCTATTTTTATAGGAAATTTGCCGAGATTATTTGGTCAGTAAACAAAAGACATTGCTGTAAGAACTCAAACCTTAGATTTTAAAATATTCGGTTTATAAGATGCATCCTTCGATACGTCTGTCTCTCTTAACCTCCATTAGAACCACACAGCACTTGTTTGTTGGGTTAAAAAAGAGTACGTGCATTGAAAACATAAAAATTCGTTTTTCATTTATCTTTCGCTCCCTTTTCAACGCGTAAAGGCTTAAAAGCTAGGTTTTGGAAATGCAAGCAGTGCCATGATCTCCATTCCTATACGTCAACAATAACAAAAAAGACTGCGCTTCTCCTCTTTCATGCAGAGAGCATTTTGCTTCCCTATTGAAAGTGCTTGAAGCAAGAAAAGATTGTTCCCATCAATAAGCGAGAGAACGAAAGGGAGTCAGGTTTGCGGGCGAGTTCTCCCGTCCCTGACCCAAAGCACGAATTGGAACCGGAGTTCCTCGAAACGTGACGTGAAGAAGCAATGGAAAAACCCACTTGGCCTGGTTCGCTCTAAATTCAGGAGGTGAACGCTCCAAGTAAAACAACTAGTTAGGCAATTAGCCACTAAACCGAGTAAAGGGCGGTCGTAAAACTCTTATTTAAAAGTGCACTTTAGCGAGAAACGGTGTAAACTACCCACGAAGCCAGGCAAACAATACCCGTAAACCGACATTGACGATGCCACGGTATCGTTCGGGGAAATGTAGACTTTAAATCGTGCGAAACTATGCTTTCCTAGGAGTCTCTGTAGACTAGATGTAAATAAAGAAAGGTACTCTAATTCTTAAGAATCAATCAATTATTTTTGAATCATTATGTTTAAAAAATAGGGGAGGATTTTCCAACCCAAATTAAGCAAATGGTTGCGGAAATAATGGTTTTGTACTGAAGTACTAGGATTTGAATCACTCCTTGACATGAATTTCTTTAATTTTTTCCTTTTTGTGATAGAAGGAAAATGTAAGCCACGTATATTCCATTATATAATGTAAATCATCACATTATTTCAAAATTACCCGATGAAATCGAGGCTAATGCTTGTTCAACATCTCAAGAATACGGCACCGGGTAAAAATTAAAATAAGACTTTCATGTTTCTTTTTTTCTTTTCTTTTTTGCATTACAATTAACTATTCAGAAAATTAATTAAGTTTCGTTACTCACTGGTGTTATCAAACAATCTTTAATAACTTTATGGAAATGTAAGCCAAGTCATGCTAGTTAATTACAACACGGAGTTCGTTTTTTAGTCATTCACACGTATTAATGGAAAATTTCATGTCATTAAAGCCAAGAAATGAAATTCTTCGAATATTTTCGAAGACATTGTCAAATATTTTGAATCTTCTTTGAATTGTGCTTGGAATGTCGACTCAATGAAGACTCCACCATATTCACAATATTTTGCGGTGTCTCGAGAGAGTCTGTTTGCGTTTCTCACGTTGTCGTCGGTCTCACGTGTGTGTCTGTCATCCGAGAAGCAAAACCTCTTGAGGCTGTGTATTTAACAGTCACGCTAAGGAAGCGACAACCAATGGACACAGGAAAGTAACACTCCAGCAACAAAAATATCCAGGCATCTTTTGGGAATTTTATTACTAAACAACCTATGCAATTTTCAGCAGTTTGGCAAACGAGTAGGTAATGCAGCACGTTACGAAATTGAATCCGATCATAACTGGAATTTAACATTGAATGGAAATTTGTCTCTATTAACGGAACTGTGAACAAAATCGCAAGTATATTTTTCGTTAGTCGCTCGCATATTAACACGCGAGCCAGGATTCATTGCAATAAATGTCAAATAATTACGGTAACACAGATGGCCAGCAAATGAAAATGCCAGGTCAAAGACAAATGAAATAATAGTTTTAATGGTGGTGATAGTTGTGAAGGTGGTGGTCACGATGATGGTGGTGGTAACGATACTAGCGGTGATGATGGAGGTAGTAGTGGTGATGATGTTTGTGACGACGGCAATAGTGATTATTAGGGGGCAGATTTTAATGAAACATCATTTTTTGAACTTTAGAACAATGCCGTCTAGTATAGAAATTAATATTAAGTTATGACAAAAGGAAATGACCCATTTTTATAAGACTTTTTTTGCATTTTTCGATGATTTCGACTAACAAGCCTTTTTTTACCATTTTCCGTATTTTTAATGCATTGTTTTTGCTGATTTCAAGGATTTTAATATCATTTTAATTATACTTGTTTCAAATAATATTTGTAATATGCAACAAATGTCATCCGCAGAATACCTTAGTAACCTATTGGATTTCTTCGTCCAGAAATTATAATGTCAGCCGTTGTGAGTATGTAATCCAAGGTCCTTGTGATGCTTATCAGTTGCAGCCGCCATTGTCACTTCCGCGATTTCGGGATAACAAAATACAGATTTCCTGGTGAAGAAAAGACTGAACGAAAAGCTTGCGAGCTGAGTTCACTTGAACGAATGGAAGAAGCCTCGATTACATTTGTAACGTATCCAAATTTTTTCCGTCATTTCTCTTTGCTTTTATTGTATTTTAAAAGCATTTTAAGGGTATTTTATTGATCATTTTCAGATGTTTTAGGTCTTCAAAATTCGCCCCCTAGTGATTATGAGAGAGGGTGATGAAGCAGTAGGGGCAGAAGCGGTGGCGGTAACAGTGGTGTCAGAGGCAGTAAAGGCGGTGATGGTGACAGTAGAAACGAGAGTGACAGGTCAGCGAGTACGGGGGTGGCAGATTCGGTAGCCGGAGGGACAGGGACGAGGCCCTTGGCTGCGGCGGCGGTTGCGAAGGTATAGGTAAGGGACTGACAATGGCCACGGCGTGGGTGGTAGTGGTAGTGGCAAGAGAGGTACAGCAGTGGCGACGGCGACGGCGGAGCAGGCAACCGAGCGCGTCCGCGGCTCCCGCCTTGCGTAAACGCTCCGCCGCGACGCTCAACGGTTGAGCGGCGGTGTGCGGCGCGCAGCCCCGAGAAGCCGCCCAACCGAAGGAGCCGGCCCGCGGCGGAGGGAGGGGCCACTCCCAGGAATCAAAGCTGGGCGCGCTCCGCCCCCGCAGCCGCCCCCGCCACCGCTCGCGGGGTCTACGACCGCGCCCGCCCGCGCCCACTCACAGAGGGCTCGGAGATAAAAGGCGAGGCCAAACGCACCTCTCTTTTGAATGGTCATGTCGAGGGGGCGGATTTTGATGACCTAAAACATTGCCAACAATGATCAATAAAATGCTCTTAAAATGCCTTTAAAATGCTATAAAAGCAGAGAAAAATGGAAAAAATGTGATCAAAACTACTTCAGATGAACAACACAAGCTGGACACGTTGCTGATGTAATTGAGGCTTCTTCTAGTCGTTCAAGTGCTCTCAGCTGGCAAACTTCGGGTTTGGACTCTTCTTTACCAGCAAATTTCTGTCTTTAGTTATTCCGAAATCGGCTAAAGTGAAAATAGCACTGATAGCCGTCACAGGAACCTTAGATTACGTTGTATCAACGGCTGACATTACAATTTCTGAGGGAAGAAATCAAATAGGATATTTAGGAATTCTGGGGAGAACATTTGTTGCATCTCGAAAATATTATTTGAAGCAAGTACCATTAAAATGATATTAAGATCGATTAAATCAGCGAAAAATGCATTAGAAATGTTGGAAAAGGTGATAATGACGGCTAAAAATGACTTAGTAGTCGAAATCGACGAAAAATGCCAAAAAAGTATCTATAAAAATGGGTAATTTCCTTTTGTCCTGACCAAAAATGAATTTCTGTATGACATTCTTCTGAAGTGAAAAGAAAAAAATTACATTTTATTAAAATCCGCCCTCTAGACATGTGAATCAGCGATAAAGGTATAAGTAGTCTAACTTTTAACTTTACTTTTGTATGTCTATTATTACATTCGTGAGAATATGCGACTTTTTTTGGACGCAATTGAAAGATATTTTAGAGCTTTGAGTAATGCTGGTACTACATTTGTTCTTCCAATGCATTGTACAGATTGATTTGAAGCTTTGTACCGCTATCTTGGAGCTTTTCTATACAACCAACTCCTACATGACTTGAAGGTTTTGAATTTTTCAGGGTTTCGTCGAAAGCCTAAAGAGTTTTATACGCGATAACTTTCGATAATGCAAGGTTTTTAATATCGTTTCAACTATTGGAGTACCAATTGTTCTAAAATTGACACAATTCCACTCAAAATTAAGCAAAAGTTACTCATATTTTTCTATAACAAATTGTACGGTATTATTTAAAGATTTAATTTTGAAATTCAGATTTCACTAAGCAAAATATCTCTTAACTTTATTTCCATTATTGGCATCGAATCGCATCGAATGGCATCGAAAAACTTGTAACCTTTTGCAATTTTCGAAAATTCAAGTTTTACTGTAAATAGGTCATGCATTATTTTCGAAAGCCTATTTTGCTTCATTTCAGGTAAAAAAATTAGAGAAAAAATGTGAAACTATTTTGAAATAAAATTGAAAACTTTTTAGTGTCTTCCTTTAAGTTCTCTCCAAAATTAAAATCCTTTCTAAATTACATAGGCCGCGACATCAGCCAAGGTACTTCGGAAACATTCCTTTTCATGAAAATTCTGTATTCTGACACATAATCGTCCATGAAATCTGACCTTGCGATTCCACTTTATAAAGAATGTCATGTAAATGGAGATTGCTGCGTCGCGACGCGTCGGTGCAAAATGAGAATCATCTCAGCGATCCGGTTGGATCGTCTTGCATAGCATTTCAGACCATTAAAATGCATCACATGAAAACTGCATGAGCAACGCCAACCTTTCGGGAGGAGTGCCATGCGAAAGGTTTCCCACGAGTGTGAATCATCTTTCAATTACTGACCCAAACCGACACGCTGAGTGTATAGCTGAAGTAAACGTAGAAAGTCTTAAATCACTTACATTTGATTGATTGATTACTAGTGGTTCCGGGCGCGTCACCTTAGGTCATTAGTCCCATAAGTGTGGCGCATGTTTTTGCTCGGGAGGTGGCAGTGATTTTCCTCTACTGGACGTTGAGATCCGGGACCGACCTACCGCCGGCTAGCGGTGTTTTCCCCAACGAGGTAACTCCCACCTGCGGGGCATCACCCCAGCCGGAACAAGCTCTAAGCTGCCGATCGGTCTTCCGGCATGTGCGGTAGTGTAGTGCGCGTAAGTGTAAGTGTGCGTAAGGGGTTGGAGAGGACAAGGAATGTGAAGGAAAGATCGCACGCGGTCCGTGGCCTTAGAGTATTGCTCCGGCATTCGCCTGGCATTGATCGGAGAAACCTCGGAAAACTATCGATTAGAGCAGCCGGCCGCTGGAATTCTCCTCCAAACGACAGCTATCTGGATAGTGTCGAAAGTCCTGCCACCGTCGGGACTCAAACCCCAGGATCTCCCGGTCAGAGGCACTGCACTGACATCAGTTGATGCCCTGAGCCACCTCTCCCGGTAAATCACTTACGTACCAAGGCATTTATGAAGGCAATAAAAACTCCTTGAGTGGTGTGTTATGTATTATCGAAGAAAATACTACTCCAGTATATGAGGATTTGATATATTATCAGAAAACTAGCGACTGGTTTCCAAGTAAGCATTTCCAGAGCAGAGAAAATTCGGGTCGTTTTTGTTTTATTTTTGTCAGGACTAGAATACAATATCATCCATTGAAAGTCATTGGTCTCTAATAGTTTTTCATTGTAGTTTGATGTTAATCCCTCACACAAGTTTGAGTTTCTTGTGCGAAAACAGTTCTGACTCCGGCGTGATCAATATCGCTATTACGCATTGATTTAAAGAAGTATAAACTGTTTGGAGAAAATGCGTGTTGGATTATTCTTATCAAAAATGTTTCGATCTTATCACCATAAAATCCGCTAACAAAATAATTATGTTTACGTACACTACAAACGATGGTTGATAATCGAAAAATAATGTTCGGCAAAATTTCACAAATCAAGGAAATATAAAATAAATATTTACGGGTATCATAAAAAATCTTTTAAAACATTAACAGTATTAAGCATTTTTTATAGGTTGACATTCTTTATTTATGAGAATATCTACCTTATTTATGCCTTTTCACTGCCAACAAGGTCTCTCACCCCTAAGAACTCAATTGACGCCATTTGACGTTCCAAGGCACGCCCACCTCTCCATCACTGCAACCGCTTCAAACCGCACTTACGACCACGTCGTAAACAACACTTATATTGCGTTGAGGACGTCGCTTCCACCCGTCAAAGCCATTTGGCTTTGTGAGACGGCGGCTGAGAATTTCTCGCACGTCCCCCATGGACAGTGGAGGGGAACCGAGAAAACAACGCCTCCCTGCAAGACCGCGAGAAAGTCGCACTCTGATACTTCGGCGGTCCGCGACCCGCTACAAGCTGCACTCGATCAGAAGACCAACCGGTCTGGTCGATTCTCGAGAATCCGCATTCCGCGCGGAAGACCTTCGAGGTCGATGTGGGGAGGAAAATGAAAAGGGGATTCCCACGAGTAATCATGATAATCCTCTCGGTGGAAGACAATCACCACGAGGAAGAAGTGAATGTGAGACGGGGAAAGTTAAAGAAGAAATTGTTTCGTAGAATTTGTTTCTGTGTACCGGTTGAGGTTTTGAAAAAAACAAATTCGTGACGGTAGGATCATCTGATATCGTTTGTAACTGAATGTAGTATTAGGAGGAAACCAACGAGACTATTCAATGATACGTTTTTCGATTCCAGATATTTTGTAGCTCTGAAAATTGTTCGTGATAATGCGTTTGTCCTTTTATTTATTAAGCTAATGGAGGAAATAATAATAAGTGGGTTGAATGCAAGAATAGAAATGAAATGTACGTCGCATCCCCACTTGTGTGGAATGTTCATTGAATTATTGCTTGTTAAATGATTTCAGTTACGATTCAAACATTTACACGACACTTTAATTATCCTGACCGTAAATTTTATTATCCTCTTGTAAACAACATAGCTGTTAGTCTTTGTGATTTTTCACACTTATCATTCTTGCGTATCTTAAAAGAATGATCGTAAAGAAAATCTTTAAGGAAAGTCATTAGATAGTGTTCATAATTAAAACATAAAGCATCTAAATAGAAGCAAGAATATTAACAAAAATATGGTTGCCCATTTGCGGTTCTTTATTAACTAGTGGAGAAGTAATTTCACCGTAGTAATCATAATGACAATGAACTTAAGCAACACTACTGACATTGATAGACTAGAAATTGAAGCAATTGAACGCAACTACATAATATGAATAACGCTCCAGGCAAATTTTACAAATATAATTTTCACGTTTCATCATTATTCTTGTATCTCAAACAAAATAAACCATAACGCTTATTCACACAATCAGAAGTTCTGTCGATTTAAATGTGCTCAATACGGAGACTGGTATGTAATACATCATTTGTTACGACAGAGAAGCAAACTTTCAAGGTTGAAAGAATAAACAATCCCTCCTGCCCTTCATCTTGCTGGTGTCTTTTACGCCAGAATTGTGTTTCTATATGTCAGGATACTACTGCGTAAAACTACCAAATATTAATAATTAATGTAATTAAATATTAATTCAGTGTTATTTTTTACTTTGAAGTGCTGACACGTACACGTAAATGACGAACATATTTTGACCGGATAGGAAAATCGACAAGTTTTAAGAAACGCTTCATGCGAAAACAGTGAAGTGAAAGCAAATGCCAGCAGTTCAATGATCAATAAAGTGTCTTTTCTGGGGCCCATTAAGAGCCATCAGGGTGTAGTAACGACTAATACTACAAACACGCTCAAGGAATTTGTTGTTGTTGTTTTTTTTTGTGCGTTTCCTGACACGAAAAGGTCTTGGTACAGAGAAAATAACGGCCTTCAATTACCGCCTAAAAGTCTATATTACTTCGTCTAAAATACAAGTCATTAAACAATGCCTTGGGTACCTATTTAATATTAAGAGCATTTCAGACATACATAGTTCAAGTGCTCAGGTGTCTCACGAACTCGTATTACAAAACTATGAAACAAAGTTGATTCACGCATTCTTTGGTGTAACAAACTGCCAGTTTATTTAAAGATTCAAATTATATTGCATTACACATTGTATAGGTTCTCTTAATATTACGAAAAATGCAGGAATTTCATTCTAAGAAGCGACATTCTAAGAGGCATCGTCAATCAAACAAAACCCTTTCACCGAGCATGAAGATGAGTCTGCGTGTACTCGTATTCTCACTCCGGGGCAATTACTCCGTGCGCGACGCGAGGTACGGCGTGACACGTGCGCGCGGGAGCGTGCGTCAGCGGCGCCCGCCGTTGCGCCACCTGCCCCTCCCCGCCCCGCACGAAAGGCTGCACGCAGCAGGCGCCGGCGCCCGCGCGTTTTTGTGCTGCATTCGACGCGCCGGTCACACAACCTCTCACTGCGCCGGCGCGGGCTCGCTCCTCGCCCTCGGCTTTTCTCCTGCGCTCTTGTTTTGCACCGGCTGCGATTTCGCAGGGTTAACGTCACCTCTGTTGTTGACTCTGAAGTTGTAGAGTTCGAGTGCCGACGATGACTGATTTTCGATCTTATCACCATAAAATACGCTAACAAAATAATTATGTTCACGTACGCTACAAACGATGGTCGATAATCGTAAAAATAATGTTCGGCAAAATTTCACAAATCAAGGAAATATAAAATAAATATTTACGGATATCATAAAATTATTTTCATAAACATTAACAGTATTAAGCATTTTTTATATGTTGACATTCTTTATTGATGAGAATATCTGCCTTATTTATGCCTTTTCACTGCCAACAAGTTCTTTCACCCCTAAGAACTGAATTGACGTCATTTGGCGTGCCAAGACACGCCCACCTCGCTACAAAACTGGGTCGAATTTAACCGCTGTGTGTTGGAGAATTCAAGTAGTCGGCTGCTCAGATCGGTAATTTTCAGTGGTTTCTCCGATCAATACCAGACGAATGTCAGAGCAGTATCCAGTAAACGGACGACAGACCGCGCGCAATAATTTTTTTCCTCCTCTCCGTTACATACACAATCTCTTACACTCATACATTACACTACAGCACATGGCGGAAGCTTAGAGCTTCTCTTGGTCGGGCAGGGCCCCCCAGGGGAAGATATCTAGAGAATGGAAATCCGCAATCCGACGTGTAAGTCGATGCTGGATGAAGTTCCATTGGCGGAGAAACATCATCTTCCGGAACTAACATGCACTACACTACTTTGGGAACTAATTACCAATGAAACTAAAGGTTGGACGCGACCGGAATCAATACTCACTCACTGAGTCACTCTCAACCTTCCACTGAGCCGCGGTAAGCACGCCCCTCACATCTTTTCTCCTCCGCTCTTATTTGGCTCGAATCCACGGCACTTCGTGCACGCGTTGTTGGGGAGACTACTTATTCGGTGACGAGGTGTAAAGGAACAAATACATTTTCCATCCTCGCCCACGTTTTTTCCCGGAAATTTCACTTATTGAAGTAAAGTTTTACTTCAACATTCCTGTATAAAATTATTGTTTCCATAATTTCTAAATTAAAATAATCAATTGTAATTATGATTTCATTTCGTTCATGTTTAAAAGGTACATCCATTCTAAGACTTTTGTGTCAAATGAAATTCGCGTACCTTATCATAAAACCTCACAACTCTAAAATACCAGTACTTTAATCCTTTATGTTCTCTCTTTCTATCTGAATATGCAAATACTTTACAGAGACATTCAAAACTCCTTAGTAATGATGCATACAGTAGAGTTGGATTAAAATATCTAATGCAAAGAATACGAATGAATTGAGATTAGTTCTCATTTACATCATATGTATTTTTGTGCCAGTCAGCCAGCCTGCGCATTAATTTTGTAATAATGTGAAAATATGTCTCTTTAGCTGCTTATTTCTAGATTTTGGAAAACATTACCGTTAAGACTTTGGTTTTCTTCGTCTTGGAATAAACGGAAATAAACATGTCAAAAGGAAGATTTGTAGTTTATTGTGACAAGTAGTTTGTTCGAATGTAGTACGCATGCGACCGAAGTTCCAAACATGTGAACATATTTTCATGTAATTAGACATATATGACCCTATGACGCACAACCGAATTTCACTTATTCAAATATAGAATTTCTTTTTACTCTTCATACATGCGCCACTTTCACCCATCCGTCAACACTGTCATTGAAGGAGGACGCAAAGGTAATACAGGTGAGCATTAGAGAAAAGTGGCCTTCTAACGGGAACACCATCCGAAGAATTCAGACAACGCGTGAAATCGACATTTTAAGAACCACTTTCCGTTCCCTTCCAATCGACAAGATACGGTGACCGAGAAGAAAGGAAACAGGTCTAGAAGTCAGTGGGTATCGGCGCAGTTAAAACACGATTACTGCTCAAGCAGCTATTCTTCGGGTGGCCGATAAGCTAACAACGTTCGCTCGGATACGCCTAACGACGCCTGACGAAGACGCACGCTACGAGTGATCGTTGCTGGCGACGATATTCAGACGGCCCCCGGACGCCGGGTCCGTCGGTTGCGCCGTCTCGGTCCCACACATGCGGCACTTGGCGGAGGCAAACAGGCGCTGTTGGCTCAGCGTCTCCACTCTTCAAACAGTCAAGGATCACTCGTGATCCGCGAGCAGAAAAAAAAAATTTAGCCAGATGGATGTTTAAAAATATGAAAAATCTGCAGGCGGTTTAACGTTTAGATTTTCCGTACATTTCCAGTCAGAAAAAGTGAGCCAACTGTCAGCTTCAGCTGTTCTATTTGACAAGCGACACACCCCGCACGTGCAGCCCGGTGTCATCCGTTACCTTGTCCACGCATCGCACGATGACGCGATCCAGCGGCGACTTGGGGTCGCGGGCGCGCTCGGCGCGGTGGCGGCACCAGGCAGCACCCATGGCTGCGGCGAGGGCGAGGGAGGCGGAGGCGCGGGCAGCGGCCGGCGGTGGAGGCGCTGGAGGCCGCTAGCGCTGCTCAACCGCGGGGTGCGCAGGCTCCGGGCTCCAGCTCTCGGCGGCGGCGCGGCGCATGGCGCACTGCCGGCCGCGACCGGCGTTTGTCGGCGGCCGCGCCCGCGCCCGCGCCGCGCCGCGCCGCGCGCGCCAGCCAGCGCCTCCACCTCCGCCGCGCTTGCGTCACGCGCCCCACCGCCGCGCCGCCGCCGCCCCCGCCGCACAGTGTGTGATCTCGGGATGCTAGCCGCTCAAAATTATTTTCTTGCAAACTACTCGTTTGCGGCGGCGATGCTGTAACGGTTAGGGTATCGGACTGTTATACCAAAGTTCGCGGCTTCAAACCCGATCGAAACCGTGGATTTTTAAGGGCGAAAAAGTCCTTCGTACGCCGTCATTCGGAGGGGAAGTAAAGCCGGCTGTCCCATGTTAGTAGATTTACTGCATGTAAGAGATCCTCAACCCTAAATGAAGCCTCTGAGCTAAATTCAAATTGCCCGTTTCATCGCCCAAATAATACCTTCTTTCCCCCCCCCCTAGTTGCTGAAAGGAGCGTAACGAAATGTACGTGTTCAGATGGAAGAGCAGGCCTCATGGCCGGAGTCTCGCCACGTTAAACAAGGCATCAATTCAATTCATTTAATTTTGACGAAACTTTGCACACTTCCTTACCTAAAGGTAGTACTTGATCATCTCTGATGACAGTGAAGCCCGCGTGTAGAGAGGTCGTAGGTTCCGGTTGATTCACAGAAAACAATGAAAACCTCTTATCCGGGGAGATAGTTAAAAAATTCACTCACAAATGTTTGTACACGAAAAATATAAATCAGTGACTACTTACACAATTTGAAATAACATATTTCTGTTCTGTGTTGATCTTGGCAACTCTTGACAATCATCGAAGCGCAATAACAGTTTCGCTTCATCTGAAATTTCCTGTGATTTTGTTTTGGACGACTTTCTGATGCTGCTGGTGAAAGGATCAGCTGATAGTAAGAGTCTGTGAAGCAGATCAATGTTTGTATTTAGTCTCGAAGATTTCCGTGAGAAAAATTCTCTGAAACGTCTGTCGTCTTTGTTGCATCTTGCCTTAAATGCTGAGTTGGGAAAAGGGTATTTTGAGCGGCTAGGTTCGTTGAATCTCACACTGTGCGCCGCCACCGCCGCCAGTGCCACCGCCGCACAGAGGGTCGAAGGCAGGACGCGCGGGCGAAAGTTTCTCGCTCTTGTGGGTATTACTTGGGCTTTCATCTTGAAGATACGAAGTCTGAACGAAATGATTTAAAGGCTATAAGGCAAGTCTTAAGGGCTCCGAAGGAGTATGCGTTGGCTAAATTTCCTTGCTTCCGCTGGCTATAACTTTCATTATTTCTCGTAGACACGATGCCAGACACGAGGACTTAAAGGTTCCGAAGCAGAATGTGTGGGCGAAATTTTCTGGCTTTCGCGGGTATTACTTTGTCTCTGATCTCAAAGACACGATGAGAGAACGCGAGGGCTTAAGAGCTCTGAAGCAGTATGCGTAGGCGAAATTTTCTCGGTTCCGCCGGTTATTGCTTTGGCTCTGTTATCGGAGACTCGATGTCAGAACGCGAGGGCATTAAGTCTCCGAAGAAATATGCTTGGGCGATGTTTTTTGGCTTTCGCGAATATTACTTTGTCTCTGATCTCGAAGACACAATGTCAGAAAGCGAAGGCTCCAAAGCTCTACGTGCTACTCCTAAGCACTTTGCGTGGGCGAAATTTTCTCGCTTTCGCCGATTATTACTTTAGTTCTGTTTTCGATGCCATGTTGTCAGAACGTGGGGACATAGGGACTCTGAGGCAGGGCGCGCGGGCGACACTTTGTCGCTTTCGCGGGCTTTTTTTGGTCCTGTTCTCCAAGACACGAATTCAGAACACGATGATATAAAGACTACAAGGCAGGATGCGTGGGAGATTGTTTCTCGCTTCTCAGTTATAACTTTGACTCTGTTCTCGAAAACACGATATCAGAATGCGAGGAAAAAATGACTTCAAGGTAGGATGCACGATTATTTTTTTTTTCGTTGGCCGGTTATTATGTTGCTTCTAATCTCGAAGACGCGCTGCCAGCTGGCGAGGACCTAAAGACTGAGGTAGGGCGCGTGGGCGAAATATGGTCGCTTAAGCCGGTTATTAGTTTTGGTTTGTTTTCTGACCCTTTGTGGTTGGGGCTACTTGTGGTGAAGACCGTTCACCTTTCCCCACAGGTGAGCGGTTCAAATTCACATCCATCCATGTGGAATTTGTGGTGGTCAGAGTAGGTTCTCGACAGGTTTTCTCGGGGTTGTCCCGTTACCGGCTTTAATTCCACCATCGAACTATACCGTATCAGTGTCATCTATCATTAATCAAAAGTAGTCTTCTCACGAACAGTACAAATAGCTGAAATCTCATAATATAGGTACTAGGCGCAGTGCCTCTTAATCACAGTAGGCGAAGTAAATATTGAGCTGTTTCTCACTAGCTGTTTCTGACTTGCGGTAGAGAAACAATCGAAAAATGTTCTTTTGTGCTTTAGCGCAATCATGAAGGCTATTCATATGTTAATAAAATAACCTATTCCCGATTGCGATTTAGTAAAATACCATTTTCGCGGATCAGTTTTTGTCTCTGTTCTCAGTTGTTCTGCGGCGCACATGCTTCTCAAGCAAAGTAGACGAAGTAAACACGTTGTTTGTTCGTAGTAGAATGCTAAAGGAGAGATGTATAGTCGTCATATATTTTCACTGCCTCTCCTTTAATTTGACGCCGTTCTTTTTCTTGTTCTTGAAGATAGGCAACCCAGGATAAGACATTGCTCACAGTCTCTAAGTCATGTCCGCGACGAAATTAATATTGGTCTATCGATGAGATTTTGTGGTCATTCGAAATATTTAAATAAAATTTGTCTCTACCATCATTTTAATTAACTTAATTAGTAGCAAGCAGTCAAATTTCTCGCTTCCAGACGTCAAATTTGAAAATGTTGACTAAATCGACAAATGCTGCTAACCAGAAAAGATTTGAAACAGGAGTTGCCCACATTTTAGCTAGAGGCTTTTCGTCTTCGATTTTGCTGCTGGCGCAGGGTAAAGTCAAGTCAACGACGCGAGGGCAAGGTTCCTTGGGCTCGTTAGCGAAGAATTTGACGATGTTTTCGATTATTTTTCGCAGACGGGTAAAAATCACATTACAACAACGACCTGGCTGCATCTATTACTTTGCTGATTCATGTTTCTAGTTTCTGGATACAGCAGGGAACTCTTTTATTCAGCGGGTGATTCTATCCATGCTCATAATTATTTGAGACATAATCGACTACACCGAAAATGCATACAAAGTGGGCCAGCTTATTCATAGTATGGTGATATCTCCTATTATCGTCCAAAATGAGAAATACAGAGGAAAGCTCAATTATAGTATCATATTCATTGTCGTATTTCGTAAAAGACATTCATTCATTTACTGTCGACTACGTTGATGCCCAGCCGGATTACTTCGACGAAGATATTTCTCTTAAAATACATTGCCTCAGTCCGTAAAGAATTCTACTATTTTGTTTTTCTTTTCAACCAATGAATGTGATCTCACTAACGTTCCATCAAATTTATTCCAATTAATTTTTGTAAAAATAGTTATTAACATTGATTAAATAGTTCATTTCGTATCATTAAATTCATTTAATCATTAGTTAATAATCTACTCTGATTTCCATTTATATGAGTAATTTAAACTTTTTAAGTTATGTAATGCTGCTGGTAAAAACGGCGAATTTTCGTCAGAAAAAAACTTATTAAAGGCCCCGGCAACGAAAAATTGATAAATCCAGATGCCAAATTTAGAAAATCAATCCTCTAACACATGGTGTAGCCAGAATACATGTTTTGTCGGTTCTTGATACTGAAAAATCGATTGACGGCAAAAATCTGTTCGTCTCCTTGTGAACGACGCTGGCAGCTAAACCGTTCAGCCGATTTTCTCCAAAATTGATATTCCTGAATCGATCTTGTTGATAAATTAGGCGATCTCGCTGAGTATGAGGCCCCCTTGAATTTAAAACCGATATTTTAATTTTTTGGAGCGGGGTTACATGAAGCCCTTGTGATATTTTCAAAATTAAAAAAAAATGGATCTATAGTTTTTTATTAAATTTAGTTGTAGGATAAGGACGTTTAAGAGAACGGAGCAGGACTCATTCTAGTTGAAAACTCTGATTTTACGAAAATTTCAAAAATTAAAAAAAAAATCGGCGTCGTCCTACAACTAAATATTAAAGATGGAGATTTTTTCCTTAGTAAAATCTGTTCCTTAAAGATAGATTTTGAAATAAGACCACGTACAATTTTTAGAAAATTTGAGTAATTTTCTCATAATTTTGCGTGAAATATGGCAATTTTAACTTTGGTTTATACAATTGTTTCTTAAAAATGGCTGCATCTTTTTTTATGAAATTTTGTTGGTGGATAGTCTGGAGAACAATAAGAGAATGGTGTAGGTCTTATATTGATTAATAACCCTGATTTTTCGAAAATTGAAAAAATTCTAAATCTTTTTGGCGTTTTCTCACAACTTTAATGATGAAGATATATTTTTTCTTAATGAAATATGATTATCAAAAACATATTGATATAAACTGTCTAATTTAAAACAAATTCAGCCCCAGTTGGTGCGCCATTTTGAAATAAACTGAATATATTGATGATTTATTTCAACGTAATCCGTTCCGAATTTGTATAAATGGGCGCGAGGAAAAGATTACGGTAATACTATCATAAAAGTTAACCTCCAACTCTAATTATAAATAAATTAGTTTCCGGCTACCTGGGCCGATGGGTTTCATAGAAATAATCACTATTGTATGCTAAGAGATGATTATCCGATCTGCCATCTATATACAGCGTGGTCGAGGAATCTGAAAAGCAAATATATTTCTATCTTGCTACTGCGTTACTAGAATTGGCTCAGTGAGAATCATGTATTCATTTCACAAAACATGGAAATTTATTAAACAATTTTGGTACTTTATGATTTTACACAATATAAAAAAAAACAACCTTGGTCATGACCTGTTCCAACCTTATAATGTCGTATTCGTCTTCGCGCGCTCTTGAACCATCTTCATTCTTCTCCGACGTCGCTGTCCTCAGGTCCAGATACCACCTTCTCTCTTCTTTTCTTGCAGAAGCACGCTTCAATCACCGTTCATCACTGTTTCCGAAGTTAATAAAGTCTCGTTAATAAAATTCGTTCGCCAATTTACGAATTCCAAGTTCGTCCCACGCGTATGCTGAATACTCAACAATCAATAAACTATATGCTGTTAGCATTCCAGTCCAGTTACTGATAACTTCGCCTAATCCCTCAATGTCCTTCTAACTCGTTCACTTGAAATATTTTAAGTTTTCCTGTCACACATAGCATTCAAATCCGAAGTACTATCTTATCTACTCCCTAGTAGATGCTTACAAGTCCCACAAAACTCCTAACATTAATTGGAGCACGATCCGTTCAACACCACGGCATCAGTCAGAATGAATGCCTATCGTATTCTTTCAGCCCTGCAAAGCTCGGTCCATTTTTTCGATTGTTTATTTACAGACAACACTTGATGTACTTCCGTATCTAGCCAATCCCTAAATTTCTCACAAAATGAACTAGCCGTCTCCGCGATTATCACTGCATGAAGATTGTTGACCTTGACGACAGCTCGCTTACCGTTGCTATGCTAGCATATTCACATATATTTATCCCCTATAATTTACGCAATTTATAATAAATATTGTACTATATTATGTCATATTGGTATGTCACAATATCTTCAAATAAGGTCATGCTGGATTTTACGAAAATATGAGCACTTCTTGAGTATTTCTTTGAGTAATTTGGTGACAAACAGTCGCCCGCTCCAAATTTACTGCGCTTCGTGAATGTAAAATGAATAGTGAAGTTAGGAAGTTGGATGCTACGTAAATTAGAATTTGTATAATGTTTCATAATTATTTGTTCGTTTTGTTTTCGAGCTTTTGTTATAAGCTTTAAAATTAACAATTATATTTTTTCTATCTATTTTCATTTTCGCGCTAACGGTATTAACAATTCTAATTGGCAAAATGTGTATCCCATACGAATTAGCGGTCATTGTTGCTTGAAACCCATTGTTGTAACGCCGCACTGAGAACAGAAGGCGATAATGACTGCTGTCTTTTCTCTTGCGTTAATATAAACTAATAATTTTATTTATGGCTAAAATCGTGCATTGTTGGTAAATTTTTGTAGAACGTGAATACACTAAATTGAATGACAGAATGCTGTTTTCGTTTTAGTATTTTAATTTAAAATATATAAGTATTTTTCACGCTTCGTTTGTTTAAGAATTTTTCAAATAGTTGACGGGTAAGACAAAAATTGTCATATTATAATATTACATATCCATTAACAATATCGTAAGAAAGTACGTTGTGTTGTAGCACCAGTAGTTTTCTTATTAAATAATTCCAATGTATGGTGTCTTATAAATCGACATGTGATGATCATTCTAAGAAAAAAGAATACAATAGTAAAGTAATCTAAATATATACATATTTCCCCTTTCTTATTCAATGATGTCAGAAAGGACGCTTCGGAGTGTCTGGGAAAAATCAATTAGTATGGAACAAAACTGCTATGAAATGATGCAAATGACTCTCACGCAGCAGTAACAGGGAACAAGACACGATTGCATTGCTGCAGTGATGGACACTGGGACTCAGAAATGACGTAACCAAATACATAACTTACATTCCTTACACATTAATATTGGTTTATTGATGAGATTACAAACCATACCTCCAAATACATACCTTACGCCGCTCACGCATTAATATTGGTTATTGATGAGATTGCAAATCATACATGCGGAATGTACTTGAATTTAGTTCTGCGTTAAATACGTGCAATTGCTCTGGCTCTTTTTTTTTGTGGGCCTATATGTTTTTCAAGTCCTATGTGGTTGCTACGGTTAAGATGACCTCTAAACGTACCTCCAATTTCTTTACACGTGGCGCAATAACGATGTCATCCAGCACGCGACAAATGCGTGGTCCAGTAATAGCTTCTTTCCTTTACATACCTATGCCAATGTAATGCATGTGGGTAGAACGGTTGCAAAGATGTAAGCAATAATAATATTGCAATATTTCATTACAAGAGGATACTTGCGGTTTTAACAAGCTCTGGTCCGAAATTAAACAAGTTTCACACAAGGGAGTTGGCAGGTATTGCTATCCTTGGACGCCATAACTGAGCACCTGTAAAAAGTCTAGACCATTCCATACTTTTAACCATTGTAACTCCTGTCGAACACCAATTTTAATTTCATGTATTATTTCCACCACGGAAGAGTTGATTCTTGCAAACGAATGCGAAAGAGTGGAGTTACACCTCTCTTAATAAGTCGAACGCGACGTTTTAACTGAGGACTTGTTGCGTCTTGCATGTAACGACCAGCTCCACATACGACCCATGCGTGACCAAAGCATAACAACCTTTCTTTAAAAATGAGTACACATTGATCATTGGTCCCATAGGAGTAGTGTGTGTTATAACCTGTCTTCCTCTCCCGGTGTAATGTGAGATCTGGCGTCAACCTATATATCTACTTGCGGGGGATTCCCTCTCGGTATCTCCCCACCGGGGCACCGCCCCAACCCCGTCAGGCATTAAATTCCCGACTGGTATCTACACGTGTGCGATAGTGCAGAGCATGTAAGTGTGCATGTCTCTGTGCAAGGTTGAAGAAGACAAGATTATGAATGATCAATTTTTTAGGGTACCGCCCGGGCATATACCTGGTATGCATCGGAGAAACCACGGAAAACTACCGATCAAAGCAGCCGGCCCCAGGAATTCTTCTACAGACAGCGGCTGAACTTGACCTAGTTTTATAGCTGGTGTTGAAAATCTGTGAGCGCTTGAACTCAAACTCTAGGACCTCCTGAATAGAGTCGCTGTATCGGTAATGGATGATGTCACTGAACCATCTCAACCAGTTGCAAAAATAGAAATGATATTTGAATGTTTTCAGAGTACGCGCATCCCCTCTACGGACCGATTTTACGTAGTCGTTTCACGTCAACAAAACAATTATTGTGCTATTTCTAAGTACCAAACTCTTCGCAATTTCACGCTTCGCCAGCGTTGCCCCAGGTTTTGTACATCGTGAGTATGACCTCGATTCCTTGTCCATGGCCCACTGTAGGGCGCAGTCTGGCTCAGCGCCCACTACCTCTCCATCGCCGCTGCTCCCGCCTCCGCCGCCACCTTCACCTCCTGCACAGCCTCCACCCGCGCCGCCGCCTCCGCCGTCGCCCACAAGCACCCGCTCGCGTTACATAAACGCTGCACGTTGTACCTCACGGCGACCTCCCCCATTCTCCCCTCTGACTTCTGCGACCTCTCTAACAAGTGGTCAAACACGGAGACCCTCGGGTGTTTGCTGTAATTCTGCGCCAGACTTTCGACTTGCGACAATCTCTTGAATTTGATAATTCACCCGTTAAATTTTCTTGATACCCTAATATGTGACAACTACTTTAAAACGACTAGTACAAGCAATCGTCGAAATTCCAACAGAAGAGTTTGTTCTATGTAAAAAAAAAATAAAGTTATCTTTCCAAAGATGGTCACGAAGTTCTCAATCAGGAAAGTACATAATTCCAGAAACATTCCTGGACTTAAACACGACTAGTAGCTTAACGCAAGAGCAAAAGAAAGACGATAGGACGTCATCGACAAACACGCTTTTTTTACTCCTGCCCATCCGTAGGGCGACGCACTCCGAGGAGGCTGCTCGCCCGTGCGGGATCCGCAGCGATCCCACACCAAGCGAGCCGGCACTCGCCGCTCGCCGCCCGCTCAAGGTTAATGTCGGGTCAAAGGTCGAACCGGAGTCCCCGCGCCGCTCCCTCCGCCAGGGAGCACTTGCTCCTGAAGGAAGGCGAGATTCCGACGCTGGGCGGCGCGGCGTGGCGTGTTGAGAGCTCAATGGCGGACTGGCGGACGCTTTCTGAGCCACCACAAGCCGCCGTCCGCGAGGCATTCCTTGGGGCCGTGTAAGGAAGTTCTTTCATAAGGTGATTGTCCTCAGGCGGCTTCCCAATTGAGTCGATGCTGGGAACCTGCCTGTTGGTTGTTTTGCATCTTATGACGTAATTGCACTCACTTGCAGGGAACAACTTTCTAAATTGCCAGATGAACATGTCAACACTGTGCGTAATATCATCATACCGTAATGTAACCAGTTAATGAGCAACAGAAATTACTAAATATTGGAAACATTATTACACACCATTTCAAGTTTATTTGGTTAATAAATCATTAAATTAATTAAGAACAAGTTATTTCACTTTGTTATTTAATTAAATCAAATGAACTTATTTTTCGGGGTAAGTAACTGACGGATTAGTGGCACGCTAACTGCGAAGGTAACTAATTCCGTATGTGTAGTGCATGTTTTTATCGTGGGAGCTGGCGGTGATCTATCCTTGCTTAATGGCGAGATCCGGCGCCGACCTACCCGTCGGGTTGCGGGATTTTCCTTAACCAGGTATCTCCCACCAGCAGGGCCCTGCCTAAGCGGGGTCAAGCTCTAAACTCCCGTCTGGTCCCCTCGACGTGTTGTAGTGTAGTACTCGTAAGTGTAAGTGTGTATAAGTAAGAGATGAAGATAGAATAGGGACGAGAAAGGAAATATCGCGCGCGGTCCTTGGCCCGTTTTTAAGTACTGCTCCAGCATTCGCCTGGTGTTGATCGGAGAAACCACGGAAACCTACCGTCCAAAGAGGCCGGTCGCTAGAATTCTCCTCCAGACAACGTTTGAATTCGACCTAGTAACTACAAGAAAAATGCAAAGAATTTTTTTTTCTAATTTCTAAGGTCTCATTTAAGAATATAAATTTTATTATTAATATTATTACAGTTATTCTTATCATTGTTATTATTATTATTTCTGTTATTAATAATATTGTTATATTTCTCAGCTATAAAAAGAGAGAAAAGTAAAGCATTCGGGTAAAAGGGATGAAAAAATATAAGTTGTATTAGTATAGCGTAGTTTCGTGATATATAATATTACATGATGTTTTGCGGAAAGTATTTTTCTCTGTCCGAGTCCCTTCACGACATTTCCAGTCATAAATTTCGAAAGTCGGATCGCCATATCCAAGCAATCTTCACGTTTCGGCAAAAACATTTAAGCATTTTAACTCTTGATGTACACCAATATCATTTTGATGAATTTTATCTAATATGACTGAGTTCTCCCAACGCCACAACTTCTGCTTCTATAGATACAATCGTTGCTGAGTTAAGCCTCTCTCAATTCCACGCGCGCAGTTGAAATGAAGCATGTATTGCGTCAAGCGTGGAGTAACAACGGCACCATCTCCGCACGTGATACGCACTTCATAGTTTCAAGATGTTTCCTCTTGTCTACATTACATGGGTCTGTGAAGTACAAGGAGATTTTCTAGTTCTTGATATTTCCTCTTAAGAACACTTTATTATTTATTTATTCTTTGTCTCTAAGTTTAGCTCTGGTGTTTAATCTGTGAGAGGTCTTACAGGCGTACGGTTTCCAAATATCTCTTCAAATTTTTTACCCAACCAGTTGCTGAAATTACTATTAGGATTATTTTCATTGAATTGAATTTATACATTTCTTTATATTCTGTGGCAATAGGGGTGTATTTAATTTTTTTTTCAGATTCTGTCTTATTAATATTGTGATCAGCTGGATAAGTGACATCAATGAAAATTGCAATTTTGTCTCTCATACTGGACACTTATCTGTGTGAATTGTAATATCGTAGTGCAGTTTGTAATGTTTGTTTTCCATTGCAGGTCTAGCCTTTTGTTCATAAAATGGGCAATTCTGTTTGAAGTCCGAGTTTTAATGCTAAGGCCCGATGAACAGTGCTTGTAGTTAGATTATGACGATGAAGGGATATGACGATGAAGGCCATATTTGGATATGCTCTTGTCAGATGGTCAATAGTTTCTGATTATTGGTGGCACATCCCGCAATCATCTTACGTATCTTCTTTTTCGATATATTTCATAAATAAGATCTTCAGTTTCTCCAAACAGAAACCAATATCTGAGCACATGTGTCAATGTGTCTTTATCAGCACTTTATCGAGCGAATGAGGATATATAGCACTGAGAACTTAAAATTTCCATGCTTGTATCCTGTCATTAGCTGTGATGTAATTCTGGTAGGTATTTTTGTCTTAGAGATTTAGAGGAGAGTAACCTTTGTCGGACACAGCCATGGTATTGTGCAAAGCTGAAGTTTCAGGCTTAGCTAAAATATATTTCGTCAATAACAATAAAATACAATACAAATACCATTATTATTATTATTATTATTATTATTATTATTATTATTATTATTATTATTATTATTTTCATCTGTATTACTAATTTCTAATGCGCGCAGAAAGAGAACAATGCAGCCTCCGCCAAGTAAGGAGAGTGTGTGATTTTCTTTAACCAGAAACTCGCGAAAAAAATGAAACAGTTTAGACTTTGACTGAAAATTTCAAATATTTGATGGTGCTAATCAGTGTTTTTTAATAAAAGTGTGTTTCGAGTGTTTTCCCATACTCAGTACGTCATGCTTACGATATATGACGCATTCAATGACAGAATGACTCGAAGGAAGATATTTATATGTTGCGTTATGGAACAGCAACTTTTTTAATATCGTTGATATGTAAAGAACTCTTGCACTGTGCTTATGCTGTACTATAATATTGCAATTATCAGTGAAGGTTTGTTCTAAAGAGACTATTGTAATGTATTTTTATTTTGCACTTTCGGGAAAGTGTAACATTTACCTTTCGTGGAATCATTAATTTCCTTACATTTTACGTATGTTTGTAAGACAGAAGTACCATACTCTACCTTTTCTTTTTGCGGTAAGTACATTAAAATGGTTTTTACGTCCATTAAATAGAGAAATGATACTATAACAATATAGTACATTGAAAAATTGGAACTACTGTAAACATGAGTGGACGATGATGGATCCATTGTAGAAAAAATGCAAGTAATGCACAGCACGCATAAGATGAATAAGTTGCATAATAGTGTGTTGCTCAATAGATCATTCGTAAGAGTATGTAGTGCAGATGTGCTTTAGCATTCAAAATAATGTAGATATTTAAAAAATAAGAAGAAAAACAAAAACTAAGGAAGGGGAACAGCAGTAGAATAAAAGAGGAAGAGGATGAAAAATATTAACCAGGAGACAATATTGCAGCGACCAGTAGAACCAGAAATGATAGGAACAACATTTGAAGCAAGGGATGATAAATATTAATCACCCGCCGCGTGGCTGACGGGAGAGAACGAAATGAAACACAAGGAGAGGGGGAAGGCCAGGGAATGCGCTGGCTGAAAACAGCTCCGTTCTTTATCGTAGCCCCCGGAGATTCGTCGTCATCCTCGCCCACGCCGCCACCGCCTCCATTTCCAGCACCGCCACCTCTGCTGCCGCCGTTCCTACCAAAATCTCCACAACTTCTGCCGCTACCACCCCCACCCCCACCATCGCCACCGCCATCACCTTCGCTACCACTCCGTCGCCTAAGCCCCCTCCGCCGCCCCCACCACCACCACTGCCATTGTCACTGCCTCCACCATCACTTCCGCCTCCACCCCTTTCGTTGCCGCCTGCATCACCTCCGCCACCACCACCGCCTCCATCGCTTCTGCCGCCGCCGCCGCTGAGCTGTCGGGTCCCGTTGCGGCGCGGTGCGGCCTGGAATGCGTGCACCGGCGCAGCGGGGCGCCGGGACACCGCAGGCGCAGGCCAGCAGAGGAAGCGACGCGACCCCGGAATACGGATATCCGCACCTCCAAGAAAGCCCTTACAGAAAGAGGCACTTTGCGGTTCATCGACAAGAGCCTCATCTTATAATAACGCACAGGCGGTACCAACGCCGTATCGGTAATAGTAATGATAAAAAATAACAAAATAAACAATGTAGTATACAGAATCATTTTGTCTATTGCCATTATTACGTTCTTAGCACGAACATTGAAAAATCAATTAATTTTTATTCGAATTTTTATTACGAACATTCACATTTTATTATGGCATAATATTGTCATTGACTATCATAAAGGTCTCTATCGTTTTTACTAAGATTATTTTATTTTGAATGTTTTCTGTTGTGATTAGTAGTAATCAAGTAGAGTTCGAGTATGGTTAGTGTTAGTGTTAATAGTGGGGTTAATAGCATGCTTTTAAACTTATTCTGATATTATTGTAATGTCCATTACACTCTAAAAGTTAAAAAAAATACTGCTTTTTATACAACATTTCCAGCTATTAACATATTTTCTCAAAAAACACAACACAAAAAATAAGAATATAATTCCCATTTATGAAATTATCAAAATTGGCATTGAGATTTCGTTTTTAGGCCTAAACTGCTTCTAAAAATAACACTAGTAAACGAATGACAAGGTAGGTTTACACACAGCCCCGATGAACAATTTTGAGCGCCCTTCGACCTAGCAAATACAAATAGAATTAACCACTCTTCCGAAACTTCGTCTTCGTATTGACGAATGTATTCGTATTGATGTCTGAGCGTGTTATGTTTTTAGAACCGTTTGGTAAACAACGTAGCATTCCGCATGGAACGTCGTTATTCTACTAATATGCTTCTCTTCTCCACGTGCGTTGAAATCTCTAAAACATTTACCAGAGAAACACATTAAAAGTGCGTTCTCTCAATATTAAATCGTTTTATTTGAAATTTTTTTTTAGAAGATAAATTAAATTAATTAATAAAAACTTGCACGTTACATATTATCGCTGTTTCATACTATATTGGAAGTTTTCTTAGAAATTCCATTTGACAAAGCAAACGAATTCGATGTTTTATCTGATTATTTCATGGATCTCGCCGATATTAAACCGATTTTACAAATATAAACTCTGTAAAACTAACATTATTTCAATTCTGTCGACTTTTGTTCTGAAATGAAAGAAAATACCTCAGAAGAGAATAAAAATTACCTTATTTAACATCAAATTTATATAATTTTGCTACATCTACTGGCCCTTATTTAATCAACTGTATTTGCGCATTCAAATGCACATAGAACACAACTTATTCCAGAGAAAAGTCGAATTTGGGCCCGTGCACACTGATTAAATCGGGACTAAAACTGGTCATAATTGCAAATGCCAGTGGATTTGCGTAAAAATTGGTATCAATGGGTTTTTGAGGTCACTGAATTTTAATATCATGAAATGAAATTTCAAAATTCAAAATGGCGGGTTCGAAATAACTAACTGACTTATAAAAATGAACCCAATATGTGTAAAAAGATTGACAGAATGGTTCTCGCGGTCGCCGATGACGAATATCGAAATTAAATATCAAAATTCAAAATTGAAGCTTGAAAGTGAAGGGATTGTACGTAGAAATATGGTTATACGTAAAGTTCTGTTTTCGAAATTGCTGAATACAGATATTGCAACGAAATTCAAAACCGCTGCTTTAAAAAAATATATGGGCTTTAAAGGGTAAAGAATTTTTTTAGAGGGAAATGTGATTTAAGAGAGTTTTTGACTTCCTTGGTTCATTAATTTACTTAACGTATAAAAAGTGAACAATCGTTATGGTCGTAAAGTAGCATCTGCGCACCTTTTCCTGTGCTCTGGAATCTATACCCCCTTCCTTTTCCTACACTATTTTTTGTAAATTGAATTATGAAAAAATGGATTTTTTGGTAACATTTGATATATTAACTGATCATATTATTTTTACTAATGTTCTCTTCTTTGAAAAGAAACCTCTACAATTTGTCTTTCACACTATAACTTAATTGCGTTAGAGACACTATTATGGCAATTTATGATTTCACGTCTTATCCTAAATACACCGATATTGTCGGAATATCTTGCCCAAAAACGTGGTGATTTTGGAATATCTGTGCAAATCCTAACTATCGTTGGGCATTTATATATATTTTCATTCTTTTGACATAAAGGGAAAGAGGCAGTGAAAAGAGACACATAACGTAGGAAGTGGATTTACTAACGACTGAAGACTCCTGGGAGATCCAAACTGAGCATGAAGATCTTGACACTGGAAAACAAAGATCATTTCGATGCGACACTGCAAGTCAGATGCTCAAGAAAGGAAATGCTTAAGAAAACATGCTGTCATTCAAGGTCAAAACGGCCATCGAAAATGCAGCTGACACACATTTCCTTGTATCATGTGGCGAACAATTATTTACAAAAAAATATTAGAAGTATACTAGAGACTATACTCACAAATGCGATAATGTATAAGAAATACCCGTAAAGTACTACATATTGAGGATATAAGAAATATTTCAAAAAATATTTTTGTTTCATTAAAAAAAACAATAAAAGAATACACCACAATGGCATTTATGTCGTGTTGAAGTCCATTTAGAACTATCCGTTGAAAAAATTTAAAGTCAAAATCTGGAGCTCTTTTCGAGAAAATTGCATTTGGGCGTTTCTGAAAATGCGGAATTTGGAACTAGATACATTTACAATAGTATAATTATGTTATAAGAAATGTTATAAATTATATGTTACTCAATTGCCACCCATCTGTCGGGAATCAACTCTGTACAGTCAACACTTATTTATTGAAAAATATTATGTTATTGAAAAAATGGTCAACTGTAGTTTGAGATAACATCATTAAACTCACTTTTACACCCGTAGAACTCTTAGTCTTGGTTTCTACGACAAGAAATTAAGAATCATTCAAGTACACTAAAAATCTTCAAGTGCTCGGTGGCACGTATTTTTTAATCATTCCAAAAAATTGTATCTGTTATTTTCTTATTAAAAGTAATTATCAGAAGAAGAAATCAAAAAAATATACCGAGAAAATAAATCCCCGTGGCGTCGAAGACACTTCCGGGATATCTCGTGTTAAATCTTGCTATGTAGCATTCCAGTAAAGTAGCTATAAAATAAAAAGTTGCAGATATATGCAGCTAAATGTGTGTTATTCTGATTAAGGATATTCTACTTGATAAATAAAAAAATTGATTGAGGCAGGAATACGCAGGACAAAAAATATAATTCACAATATACATGACTAACATTATTACGATACACAGGTTAGAATTCAGCCGCATTATAATAAAATAATTAGACACTTTTTCTTAAAAATATACTTAACTTATAGTCAAAAGTGTCTTTTATTCGGAAACACGAAAAGAATCCGTAGAAAAATAATTTAAACCCTTTTTTTAATTTAACAAAAGTAGTCGACAAGAAGCAATGAATTCGCGTGTTTCGAGCAACGGTAACTTTACGAGACCGTAAGGACGACAAAAATGATTGAAGTAACGTTCTGGAGCTAAAGTATTGTGCTCCAATGTCTTCCAAACGAGATTTGATAGGTCAGAATTCCGAACGCGCACTTTGAATTTTTCCATTATGGCCAGGTTTTGGGCCCGATTCAACCAGTGTGCGGTATTTCTATACAAAAGATCTTTGTATTCTTACGAGTTAGCTCTAACAAGATTGTAAGAGAGTTATCAGTGAATAGCAATCGTTTTAATGAGGAGGATTAGCGTGACGGAGAATTCGTAGAGTGTATTACTGTATTTGTGCTGTATACTGTAATCCATTGTGCAGAGAGGTAGTAAGTAATTGCAACTATTACTGTACGCGTTACAAATATTCTTCGTCACTTTCCGAATATGCAGTGTAAGAATAATGATACCTATGAAATTGTTGTGCAGCATAGTATTTTTCTCATATTACGGAGAGTTTCAGAAATTAAACCCCAGAAGGTTGTCTTCATTGTACCGGTCTCATTCGAGGAGGCAAATTTATAATTCACATCAACAGCATGCAATGGAATGGAATGTGAAGAGGTGACATTGTATACCATTTGATGCCCTGTTGGAGTAGATAACTAGCAAACCTAATTCTAGCAACATTGGGTCAAAAGATGATCATATGATTCTCTACAAATGATTCTAACTATAACAACTAGAAAATAACGAGAAACAATTGAACTAAAATGTTTAACAAGACGATTGACAAATTTTCCATACGCGTCCGAGATATATTTTGGAAGAAATAGAAAGAAAAGTTTCAGCAAACAGTCCACCCAAACAACAACTAGCACAATCAAAAAGGCAAGGCAAGAGATTTCAAAAGAATAAGAATAAAGTAGTAGATCTGTAACATTGCACACTTTCTCACATTATTTGTAATGGCTACGCAACATTATAATACTACTTGAACAGCAAAAGTAATTCCAACCACCAAACGTGTTTCCACTCTGGAATTCGAACTTAGATTTTTAGCTTTAGCACGCCATGCTACAAATGCCATTTTCTCAAGCTTATGTTACTATATTCGAGATATAAATAAAGAAAAATTTGGAACCGTTTTTGAATTTTTTAATTGAGAGCAAAAATTGCGCAAAAACTATTTATATTTCGAAAAATTGTACGTGTTTTTAAAGAATTTTAAAGACTTGTGATTGAAGAACATATTCCATTAATTAAAAAATGTATATCATCAACATTGTTTGTTGTAGGAGGTTGCCGATAAAATAGAATTTTTTTTTAAACAATTTTTGAAAGTTCAGAGTTTCCAACGAAAATGATACCTAAGCAATTTTAAAGTGTACCTTTGTCAGTCTGAAAATAATCCAAACATTTGCAGCCAATTTTGAGAAAATTTTGAAAATGATGAGGACTCATGTCAAGTAATAGTCCAACATCAAAATATCCCTTTCAAATTTGCACATTTTTGAAATCGCCCAGATCAATTGGAGAATATCAGATTTGGAGAAAAAATCAAATAATCAAAATCAAAATAAATAGAATGATGATTTTTGGTACGCATTTTATTTTAATTGATTCTTTATACAGAGCATGTACTACGTGAAACAATTTTAATACAATTTTTAATACAATTTGCCACAATACTTTTCAGAAACTATTTGCTCACAAATATTTATAATTTTTTATCAACGAAATGTCTAAAACTCATCTTTAATCTCCAGTCAAAGTAATCTCCAGTCTCCAATCTCCTTCAAACAGAATCAGTTTCTATAAAATGTGTTCTTTTCAGAAAACAGAATTAGTGTCTTACACAACAATTACTACAGACGTAGTAACTCGCTATTGGTATCATCACTTAAATTATATATTACTTCAATGTTAATAATATAAGAAAAATTAGGCTCTTATTTTCTCAAAAATCAATTTTCTACATCCGCATTTTGTTGTAAAATACTGTAAAGTATTTTCAGATGATCACAAGTACTGTGATGCTCAATAGAATAGAAACAAAACATCATTGGATAACTATATACCTGAAATACTAATATCTCAGAAAATTTGTGATGATTCGTTTACAAGAATAATTATTGTTTGAGAAGAGAGAACCAGACGAAGTTGTTATTTACGTAAGACGTCCACGTCCACGCAAGTCAAGGATGAACTTCGTTGTATCCACGAAGTTGAGGCATATTTAGTTCGTACACGTTCGAAGTGCGTGACGGAACACACGTTACAGTAACACTAACTCAGAGCAAGAGGATATCTTGAAGGCTATACCATTTGACAGACGTGTGCTACATGCATGATAAACTCATCATTTAGCATGTGAAAGAATACACGATACGACGCAACACATATTAAACTCTCTTTACTCAAATAGCAAACGAATCCTTTTTGAACTCCTGTATTGCGTTTTATTTCGTTTCAGTGCGGAGAGAATGTTTAGTTGTGCGTAGAATAAAAACTCAAAAACATCGTAAAGATGCAATAATTTTTTGGCAAAACTAGAACTGACGCTTCTCGTAAACTTTGCGACGAAATTCCATATTAAGTATAATATTTGCCGACATAAATTATCAAAACTCTGTCGCAACTTCTCGCATGCATTAAACTCAAATAAGTAGTGATGACACAACGCATAATTTCCCCCACGAAAGTAGTGATGACACAACGCATAATTTCTGCTTACTTTGCAATTTTTGAAATTTCAGTTTTCAACGTAAATTGAATAAGCGCCATTCTTATGAGCGTACAGTGCTCAAACTTAGAAACTTGTGGTGCTACAGCCGCACATTGTTTCTCATATTATTTCTAAATTTTCAGTTTTCAAAAATTTAGCGTTCAATTAAAATGAGATCCGGGCCATTCTTTTGAGCATCCCATTCCATTAGGCGTTTATTTTTCTATCTGAGGGGAGAATTTGAAGGAAAAATTTGAGCGGCTTTTGAGAAAATGTTTTTTTTTAATTGCTTTAATTTCAAGCCCAAATTGCGCAAAAACTAATCGCTTTTTCAAAAAAACTATGAATGGCCTACTTTAAAGAGCTGACTTTTTGGAACAGACTTTGTCTAAAGTAAAAATATGTCTTCAATTTTGTACTTTTCAAATGTTAACTTTTTGCAAATTTCGAAAATACGGAACGTTCGCTGAAAATGGGACTAACACCGTATTTTTCACCGTCCCTCAATACATACGAAGAAAAACATGAAGAAAAATGTGGTGCCTTTTCAAAGAAAAAATTGTTTAAAAAATTAAAATTGCTTACATTTTGCGCAAAATTACACGAAAACTACTCTTATTTTCGAAAAATTGTACATGACCTTTGAAGATATGTCGTTAAGTAACAGATTTCATTAAGGGAAAAATCTTTATATTTAATGTACGATTACGTAACCTCGTCTAATTACGAAGCGCGACAAAATAAAAAAAACTAAAAATTTTGAATGTTATCTTTTTGAAAACAAGATTTTTTGTTTTAACTTTAAATAAAAATTACTACAGCTACAATCAAAATGCAAGCAAAATTAAAACGTGTATTTTTAAATAATGCATATGAGTTTATTATAAAGATAAATTATATTGAGGTCTATTTCAACAAGGAAAAGTCTTTATCGTAAATATTGTAGTTTTACTATGCTATTTTTTTTGCGTTTTTCAGAAAGAAAATTCAGAAATATTTCCGAAAATGGGGACTGCACAATTTTCATAAGATTACTATTACTTACTTTGCTTTTTCGAGAAACATATTTAAAGGAAAAATGGAGCGGTTATTGTGAAAATCTTGGTTTTAAAATTATATACATTTCACACAAAATTACGCCAAAACTACTCATATTTTTCAAAATTGTATGACATCAGAGATCACGCCTTTTTTCTGTCGAAAAATCGCCTCTCTCAGCTGCATCATTGCACTTTCCCTTTCTTACGTAAATACGTAATGCACGGGAAGGTAAAAAGGAAGCGAAAACGAGAAGAGAACACAACACAATTATTCGCACCTATTTCCTAATAAAAAGATTGACTCATCGGAGGAACGGAAAGCAAAACAACACGAAAGCAGACATTTTATACAACGGCTGGGCAATATATATATATATATATATATATATATATATATATATATATATATATATATATATATATAAGTTCTCAAAGTGAATATGGGAATAACTATTGTTTTTGAGTGCTCCTTCATTTAATACGCTCGGAAGACTATAAACTTATCTCTAGTACAAACTAACAAAAGTTACTTTAATATTGGTTCAGAGTACATGTAATTTGAAGTACGTTCGCGGTAACTACAAACCATAAAGTAAAAACTGTGTTTTGTCTGAAGAAATCCATCCCTGAAATTTTTCGTGTACAATTCGTGCTTTTAGTAAAGCAACTCCTTGAATTGCAGGGAAAATATTGTAAATGATAAGTCTACATTTCATTTTGATTGAAAAGCAAATGTACTACATCTACACGTTTGTTTGCAAGGCAAAAGATTGAATATGAGCACATTCGGAATGAGAGTGATTTCAATCGATGCCCTTATTCTTTACCAAAGAAGCACGCACCTATCCTAACATCATATAAGAAAATTTTCCTTCGCGTGTTAGCAAAAGTTGCAAAGAAAATTCCTGATGAAGTGGTTCAGATTTATTTATCAATTTACTCATGATGCTGATGTTTGTCCTTACGGCAAAAATTATACTTCGAGGTGTAATGACACTTAGGTACCATAATCTAAATGTTAACAGATGGTCTCATCGAAGACATTGGAGTGTATTCTTCAGGGGTAGCTTTTGGGATAAGCAAGGCAAGCAGTGCTTAACCTAATTATTATGCACATGTTTAATACATTTCACGCATAACTTATTTTAGAAGACTTGCGATTTGTGTATTTTTCATCTGGAAATATAAAATTAACCTTCGATTACCATGGTGTGGGCTAGTTTTCAGTTCAAGCATTTCGTGTTCCTTCTTTCTGCTGGCACAGTTTTTCCGTGTGAGTGTGGAATAATAAGTCAATGTCAAATGAATCATATTTGCACACATAAAAGGAAGCGAGTTTATTTCCGTTTGGTCTGGCAGAAAACGCTCACATTGGCAACTGCAGTAGTCTTGGAAGTTTCAAGATTATATATTTAAAAAGTAGTCTTTAATTAGATTTAATCAGTATTTAACGCCTTAATAAAAATGCTTCTGGTTCTTTATGGCACACCGATTTGATAACTTAATTTAATTGTTTGAAGTTTCCGGCGAAAGAGAACTTAAACTTGCGTTAGGCGCGCAAGGCAAACATTGAAAATTTAAGTTATAAAAAAAGACAATTCATTTTTTTAAAAGTACTCGTTAGAAAATTTTGACTCGTTAGAAACGTAAACATCACCAGTTGACAACAAAGAGACGGAGGCCTTTCATGCCCTCTATGTATAAGTCGTCCTTATGATAAGAATACATGAGGGGAGCCCTTCCCCTGAGACGGTTTCTCCACCATTCTGTCACCATCCCCACAGTTGCACGGGAGCGGTAGCTGAGTGCATCAACTGATGTCACTGCAGTGCCTCTGACCTAGAGGCCCTAGGTTCGAGTTTGACGGCGGCAGGATTTTCGACACTAGCTTTTCAGCTAGGTCGAATTCAGTCGCTGTCTGAAGGACAATTCTAGCGGCCGGCTGATCTAATCGGTAGTTTTCCGTGGTTTCTCCAATCGACACCAGGCGAATGCCAGAGCAGTACCCTAACAAACGGGCCACGGATCGCGCGCGATATTTCCTTCCTCTCCCTTGTCCTACCCTGTCCCCTTACACACACACACACACACACACACTAACATGCACTACACTACCACATATTCCGGGAGACCGGTCGGGAGCTTAGAGCTTGTGCCGGCTGGGGCGGTGCCCCGCTGATGGGAGAGTCCTGGTTAGGGGGAAACGCTAGCCGACGGTAGGTCGGCGCCGGATCTCGCCATCCAGCGGGGAAGATCACCGCCATTTCCCGATGAAAGCATGCACTACACTTACGGGATTAATGTTCTAAGCTGTTGACGCGCCCGGAATCACTAATCAAGCAACAACCGACGGATGCCGCGCCGTTGCTGCTACTTCGGGAAACGTGTAGTGGGACTGGTAGGTCCGCCCGCTCGTGTGGTCTCACGAGCGGCTGGAGAGTCCACCCACAGAGCCCACTGTATTGTCATCCAGGGGACCAAAACACGGGACCAGAGTACAAATAACTAGAAACACAATTAAAATACTGGTATTATTTTCAAAAGACATGTTTGTGCTTATAAAATGTATATCAGAAATGAGAGGAAATTTTATTTATACAAATTACAAGTAGTAGGGTAATGACACCATTAAAGGCCACTGCGTTATTAGTGGCCTCTTAACCCTGCGACACACACGCTAGTAAAAGTTATTCCAGAATACACAGCGATTTCTCAGATGCAACATCTTAATTTTAGCAGATCTTAATAAACTGACTACTACGTTTTCCATGCCAAAACACGCATTAAACACATTTTAAGATATCGATATTTTAAAACTTTAGTGCTACAATGGTCAGCGAGATATATATTAGAAAGCTTTATATGCACTACACGCTCTAGTTTGTGGTATGCTGCGCCGCGCACGATTTGATTGAGACTAATCTGAAGACAGCATAAAGCCTACTGTCATGAACATGAAGCTATGTCATTTGAAAACAATAACAGAGAGGTTTCGTTGCTTCTTAGGAAGGACGATTTTCTTAAAAGTTTCTTTTACGCACTGTTAACGGAAGAATAACTTAGTCATCTGAAAGATCGACGGCATGTGCTGCAGGGTTAAGCATTAAATTTGAAAAATAAAATTTTAAAGCTTGTCATTGTCTTCAAATTTGCAGAACATATAGCCTATGCCTTATACGTACTTCTGAGGATTAGAACGAAGATACTCCTTTCTTTTTCCTTACTTTATGTTCACATAATAAGCTGAAACATCTTATTAATGTTGCCTAGCAATAATGTAACATGAAAGGTGAACTTTTTTTAGTATACATCCAGGGGAAGAATATCGCTGGTTGACAGTCTGCTGCTAACTAACCTCAATAGAGAAGTGCAAGACAACCCCGAACGTTTTTTTTTAATTAAAGATGGCCAAAGAAGTGACAAGGGAATTCAAATCTGATACACGAAATTCAAGAGCTTCGTTGAAGGTTTTAGCTGAAAAAGGGAAAAAGTTATTTTTCCCAATATTACAGAATACAATCAATGAACTAGGAGAACATTATTCTCTAATCTCTAAAGCGAATGTTGATCACAGTTCCACCACCGTTGCACCGATCACGTTCCGTGGGCGATTGTTAGGCAGAAGAGGACATGTGACACAAAGCTACGGCTTACGAAAGCTCCTTGGCGATGTAGAAATCTGAGTGCCATCCAGCCCCTTGGGCCAACCAACCAGGGGTCTCACCTTTTGTTGTACATGGTGTTGGCGAGAAAAATTAATACAAACTGTAATAGGCATGCTTCAGGAAATATTTCAGGAAAAGACTTATTACAGTTCCCCCTAATTGTAGAACCTCCTAAATTTCTTAAAGAAAAAGAAAGTAAATTTCTTTTTGAAATGATGTCCTCTCGAAACTAATAAGACTTTTTTAGAATATCAATTCGAATAAAATGACTTACTCCACAAAACAAATATTGGAACTAGTGATATTGGCTTCCCTGGTATCCAGTAGATCCGCCATTCTTCTGTAATCTCTTTTACCTCCCCTTAACATTAAGAGGTTCATCGTTACGAGAGAAATATGAACATGGTTGAAAAGCGCTACATGTTCCCATACGGAGGGAATTATGAAACGAAACTATGAGAGGGAAATATAAAAAAGACAAACTGAGTAAAGTTAACTTCTAGTTAATTAGTAAAGGGGTAAATCCGCAACATTAAAACTGGCTAAAAAATGAAATCACGGAAATTCACTGGTTCTAATGATCTCGGGCCAAAGGTCTTCAGACTTTTCTCGATATTCGATCATTAGAACCCTTAAAACGCTCTTAGTGCATAAATAACTAGTATAATTTCTTAATAATAAACTGAGATTAAAATAATTGTTCAGAATATATTATATTTTATTTCAATTTGTTTCATTGGCGACATTATTTTTTTGTTTTATTACAAGCATTTCATGAAAATAATACTTGCTTACCTACTTGGAACAAGGTTGATAAATATTATTTACCCATGCGTTGAAAATCAATTGAATTTTCTTATTCAAAGTCTAATAAAAGCGCCATTACCGGTCATTCTCGACATTCTAAAAGTTAAAAGACTCACTCACAATAATTCTCTCTCGCAAATTGAAACGAGAAGATGTAAATTCGTAGAATGGTTGATAAAATATTGTGGCACTAAAGATCAAGAATAGTATAAAATCCAGTTTCTAGAATATTATTGAAGAAAACTAAATTGCAATTTGAAACATTTGTTTGCAATAAGAAACTCGGAATTTGCTTGGGACGATCTTCTGAGCACATAAATAGCCTAATTGACTCTCTGTGAGATAATTGAACAGCAAAATAAGATTGTAGGTAACCAAAATAATTTGAAACAGGAAAATGGGATTATCAATGGGTCAGACGGCATTTTTAGGCTCTAATTATGAACTAGGCATTTTTATGCTCTATTAATTTAGTTCATACTTAGTCTTAATGTATGAAAAGTTTCGAGTATCTCCGTTAAAATAATAAAATAGATTTTTGCCGAACATCAAGAAAACTCATTTCGCTTCTTCAAAAATTTACGGTGGTCTGGTCTCAGCGTCCAACGTTGTTGCCTTTATTGCTACTGATTAGAATAATACTAATTTCCTGATGAACATTATGTGCATAATTTAAGCAGTTTCTTGAAGTACTAGGTACGTAAATGATGTGTTCTCGTCAAAGCTCACGAAAATTCAAGGTAATCCTGATTACGCAAAGATGAAAGACACAAACGGAGTTCTTCTAGAACAAGCAATTTCTTCCGGAGAATTACCGTCGAGATCGAGAGCATCTATGAAGAATGCACCCTTTATTCCACATTTGAGCGAACATGTTCGCTTTGAGAGACAACAGGAAGTTCATCACAGTAGATATTTTGGGATTATACATGGTTGCTCTTTGCAATAGCGCATCTTAAAGAAAGTTGAAAGTTTTGTTTTGGATGTTAATTTTCAAAGGAATATTTAAGACGTTGAAAAATTCTCCTTAAATTTTATGCGCTATTTTAATTACTCCGCTGGAATTAAAAAATAAATATATTGAATAAAATGAGTTAGTAATTTAAATGTTATTCATTGATATTATTGTTTAGACTGATACTGTCATGTTTAGAAGAATGATAAAAACCTAAGATGGGCTAAACAGACTTTTCGAAAAACCTAAATTTAGTTTATAAAATCTTAAAAATGCGTCGTCCAGTCATGAGTATTTTCGTGGCGCCGCGGCTGCCCGTTGCCTGGGCCCGTCACCGGGAACGCACTTTCACGGAGACATGTAGGGCGGCGTCCGATTTAGCCCTGGTACCGTACTGAAAGGGTGGTGCCGATGGGTATAAAAGGCCTCTCGATATCACCCGAGGTCAGTTGAGTGCTGACTGTTCCTGGGAAGCAGGTGAGTCGTCATTTCCTCGCCATACAAGTTGCAGTGCGCGGTACCTCTGGAACCATCAACCGACGGCAATCATATTCGCGATTTCTTCAAGTTCTGCCTAACATTTGATTTGACGATATTCCGCAGTACTATAGTGAAACGTGATCTGTAATGTAACTAAACTTAATGTTATAACAGCAAAGAAAAATACTTTTATATGTTTTTCACCAACAGAAAAGTCCTACATTTTTATGGATTAGTTTTCGGGCAAATTACGAATTCATTAATCACGGAGAAAGGAGATCAAATTTAAGTCAGTTTATGATGCAAGAGGTAAACTCATCGAGTGACATTAAGATATTTGTTTCAATTTTTCTCGAAAATAGAACGCTGAAGGAAATCATATTTCACGTTTATTTATTCAGTTTTATTTTCAAGATACTTGCAGTTTTGCTACGTAGGCTGAAAATCTACATAATGGGGTCAATGTTCTCCGATTATAATACCGTAATCGTACAGATTCTCGATTCTGATTCTCCATTTTATACTCATTCACGCCGCTGCAACATATTCATTTGACGTCATGACGCAGCAATTTGGTATATCCGATTAATTTCTCGGCATGTAACTGTTTCCTGTCGTTCACAGTTGGGTGAGCTCAGTCTTTGACGATTTCTATCAACGCCATCGAAGTTGTTAACATATGAGAGGTTTCCGTTACATTTTCTTAGTAAATAAAAGTAGGGATTTTCTTGAACGTCAACCTTCTCAACTGTCAACTTTGCAGAGATGGATATGTGATCAAGTATCATTAAAATACCAGTCTTTTAATTCAGGTTTTGGAGACTAAAGTATTAACGTTTCTTTCAAATAAACGAAGGTGCTTAAGTAAGATATTTCAGATCACACTTGAAATTAATGACAGATAATCAAGACGAAGCGGCAGAGCATTTTCTGGTTAGTTTCTGGACAGACTTGTTCGTTCTGCCGGTACACTTGGACCGCTTCTGAGTAGTACACCTGGCTCCCGTAGTATTAACCCAGCCATGGACAGTATTTTCCATTCTAAAGCAGCTTACATCTTTCTGAATAGAAAGGAAGCTGTGAAGTTCTATGATGGAGGTTGGATTTTTCAATTTATAAATTTTTAAATTAGCTTCCATTTTTAAATAAGTGGGATCCATATTATTATCCTCATTATTTTAGTTTAATGTCTATTATTTTATCATTTTGTTCGTTCAAGTTTCGGTTTCTCAAATACAAAGCTATAACCGCTAGAGATCCGGCTCTTTCTTCTCTCCTGAACACCAAGGACGGTGACAACGAGAAGCAGCTTCCTTTACATTTTTAAGTCAAAATTTTAAGTTTAAGGGCTTGGTTTCTGGTTTTTGTGCAATGGTAAAGCGTGTTAGGGGTTGCATGTGCACCTGTTTTGTATATACCAGAATCTGATAATTTCAATTTTTTACTTTATCTGTACTACGCAAGTACTAAGTAATATAAGAAGTACAAAGAAAAGCCTGCAGCGAAAAATGTCGTTTTTTACTGAAAAACTCGTTTTGTTGCTCCCTGATACTGCAAACAAGGATTTTTCTTATCTCTTATATGTAATAAAGCACTTTATATAAAATGTAGCGTGGTTAGAATCCACATTTTGTGATTTCGTAATACAGTTAAAGTGGTTTTCTCAAAACATTCGTCCGTCTGTGAACAACACTAGCTCGTAAACTATACGTATGATTGTTGTCAAATTGAATATTCCCTATCGATTTGTCCCAAATTGAAGTCCTACAATTTTGAAAAGAATCCTTTAAATTTTGGGGGTATTGCACACGAAAGCTCTGGAACATAGTCAAAAGTTTTTCAAAAATACCTCAAATGTTTTTCATCAGAAATCTGTTTGAATCAGAAACGAGGGGTATTTCCCTACTCAGCAGTAGCACACTTTTAGAGTTTTGAAGCGATGTTCTGTCTTACACAAATGGTGCAAGACTCCCGAGTGACCTCTCCTTACCCCTTAGACTCTGTTTGGGGTCTTTATTGACCCCAGGGGAAAATAATATTTTGCAACTCACTGAGAATTATTCCCATGAACTTCACATTTCAGATATTCTAGGTATGTCCAATTTCACATGTGATGTACACTTTCAGTTTTTAAAGTTTTTTTTTGTTCGAAATAGTTTGCTTTGAATGCAGTTGGGTTTAGGAATGCCACATTCGTCGTCTAAATTACCTAAAGGAAAATTCTTAAAACGTGTTCATTTCCGTTTTGTAGTATTATGTTGCGGTTTCCAAGTGATAATTTGGGATATTTGTCTACTACGACTTGTCCCTGCTTCAAACATTCTCATGCTGGTAAGGTAGATACCTATGCATATACTGCAATTTTTATTAATCTGCGTTTGAAGTAAACCATCTGTTTCCGTGTTATCCAATCGGAATGTTGAACGCCAACATAGTGACGTCACTGTAGTGACGTTTAAGGTGCCTATTGGATGGCACCGTAACAGTTGAAACGTCAGACGCAGCAAAGTAAAAACCGCAGTATAGTTATGAGGATACCCTAGATTGTTTTCCAGGAAAGAACATTATTCTTTATTTAGTGTGATGCATTATATAAAGAAAATGAATACCATTACATTCTCAATTAATAATTCCAAATAACATCCATAATGCTTGTAAACTGTTGTGTTAAACGTTGGTGTCAAAAAAGCGCCCAACCAGAATCCGCGTAAGTACTAATACTTGAAGCAGAGTGGAAGGGCTAACCGGGCCGTGCGATCGTGTTGCAGCGCCAGCGACAGCCATGAGGACGAGCGCGCTGCTAGCGCTGGCAGTGCTGCTGCTGGCGGCGACCGCGCCCCCCGCGCGCGCCGCAGGGCCCCTGCGCCGCTTCTTCTCCTCCATGCGCGGCAGCCCCGCCCAGGACGACGCCGACGCCGTCGTCGACAAGGTAAGGCTACAGCGCGCCCGGGGGCAAGTGCGCGAATACGCTCCCTCAGCGACAATTCCATCGCGGATTGGTGCGTGGAAGATGGGCGTGTAACTAAATTGGGGCATAGTAACTAACCTCGTTTCACAAAACAACTTCGAGGCAGAATATGAGCGAAATATAAGTGTAATTTCGTGTAAATATAATCTGACCGTTCTTTACACCGACAGCTGTTAAATCAATAATGAAATTATATTATGGATTTGTTTCTTAATTTTGGGTGCCTGCTCACCAGGAAATCTCTCGGTGCCCCAGAGGGTTAATGAGTCTTGATTATACCAGTTTATTTATAACGAAGGGCACTTTAGGCCATGATAGTTCTTGTAGAATTGAAGTATTTGTAACGATTCAATAGTTCCAATTGAAAGGCACACTTTTCTGCGTAATTAACGATTCGAGAGTGCGTGAGTGAATGTGTAAATGAAAGGGGGTACGTGAGTGAATTTAACTCAGAGCTGAATTTCGCTGACTCTGTAGTGAATCTTACACACACACACACACATTCACTACAATAATAAACAAACCGGGAGACAAGTCGGGAGCCTAGTGCTTGTCCCGGCTGCGGCGGTGCACCGCGGAGGGAGAAACCTGGAGTGGAAAATCCATGCAAGTCGATGTTGAGGTCGATGCCAGATCTCACCATCCACTGAGGAGGAACACTCCGGGATAAAGTATTCACTTCATTAACCGGTAGAACAACTTTAGTCGAATGGCAGAGGCGAATTCTCCGATACATCGCGTATACCGCCGGTATATCTAGTAATTCTAACTGTATGAGATATAATTCATAAGTTTGGTAACCCTCTAAAAAATTATTGAGATTTGGAAAGCCTTAAAACAGATGCAAAAAATAACTGTTGTGCTACCGGGAGCCAGTCAGTCTTCCGCATCGGTAAGCGCTATGAAGTGCGATAGCGTGAAGAGTTTCAAACAGTTCTTAATGCTGTCCACAGAATTCGCTAGCGCAGGGGAAGGCACCGCATGCCATCCGCGATAACATAGGGCTCCTCATGTTTCAAGGCGGGGGGTGGGGGGGTGAGGAGAGGATTTGCGTCTGGACGGTCGGTAGGCACCGCAAAATATTGCGGTGAACAGTCCTTCTCTGGTCGTTCGTAAGATACGCATCTCTCTTTTGTGGAAATGGTATGTGTTAATGATCCAGAAGTTAGTGGTTTGTGTAATCGTCTTATAGAACAATTATTAAGGATGGAATTTCATAATATTGGGATTTCAGAAAAGTTCAGAATAAATGACAACGATAGAGGCAGCTCCCATAACGTGCAGTATACTTAAAATAATGCCCAGGATTCGCTACTGCCGTAAGCACCAATTAATGTATGAATGTTGCACAGGTGGCCGCAACGGTGGAGAGCGCCGAGGCCGAGGCGGAGGCCGAGCGCAGCGAAGAGGACGGCGACATCGACATCGACCACGACAGCGTGCACTCCCACGACGAGCACGGCGTCACCGTCATCACCACCAAGCCGCACGGACACGGCGGCGGCGTACTGCAGCTGCCGCCCCTGCCGCCTCTGCCGCTGCCCCCGCTGCCGCAGCTTCCGCAGCTGCCGCACCTGCCGCTGCACCCCTTCGCCAAGCCCGTCCACACGCTCGCCACCACCAAGACCGTCCTCGTCGAGGTGAGCCCCTCCGCGCCCTTTGGGCATATCTCGTAGTACTGTCCAGCTGCATCGACATAACGCAACCAGAGAAACTAAAAGCCACGTCCGTTAAGGATTTTAACGGTCCCGTCCATTAAGAGCACTCGAAATAAAAGAGTTGTAGCAAAAGGTGGTGTATTGGCATTCTTATTCAAAGCTTTTTTTTTTCTTATAAGAATGTGGTATTTCGAAAAGTATTTAACGACACTCGGTCGATAGCATAAAAACAGATTCGATTAGTTATAACTTCGACTGTTGTCTTCGTTTACAAATTTTAACCATTTCCCTTATTGGCGCTGTATTGGCCAAATGACGTTTCTAACTAGAAAAGCGGCCAGCTGACGGGCCCCGCTGTATCGTAGATTCATTAGCAAGAAATAACATGATTCGTTACGTCAATCCAGAACACAGTATTCAGTGAAGCCAAAAGCTCTACTCTTCATCGTCACATTTACTTATTTCTCTTCATTTACTTCTCATTTTAAATGTAGCATGACAATTGCAGGGAACGCTCCAAACAGAAAGAATATAACGCATAGGCTGGTTGCCTAATTGACAATTGACAGCGAATAATGTTATTAATATTATTATACGATGACTAATTAATTACTGTTTTAAAATCCCAAGTCTCAGTACATCTTGAAAGAAATTCTTAATTTGCTTTTGCACAGCTGATAATCAAATCCTATGAGATATGTTAGATGTAACCACGTGACATGTGGCGTTTAAAGTGTTGAAAGTGTTCTGAACCACAATATCGTTCTAAAACTAAAATCAGGGAAGTAGTTCCAACTGTAACGGCATAATATATTGCTAACACTAATTTCCTATAAATATTATAAATTCTTAATTTTCTATACAATTTCAAACATCGAAGATACTAATGTTATTTCGTCGGTGTGATGTATAGAAAGAAACAATGCTGAAATTAAATTTCATGTATACATTTTTCATTTACACTAACGAGATACGAGAATGTCAGATATTCCTGATGACGTTTTCTCGAGAATGCAATTTAATTTAGACAATAGCGAATATATAAATGAGTGATAATGCTCCTTTTCCGTTTAAATTTGGTAATGCTCATATGAAAAGAAATAATTCTAAAGTTACGGGAACTTTTTGTTTACAGAAAAATATTTTAATATTTAAGAATCCAAATATTTTCTGTAGACATTTACTTTGGAAGGTGACCAAATTATAAAACTAATCGAAAAATGATCAAACTATGAAACTAATGGCATCAGATATGGATTATATCATACGATACGATATACAATATTATGTGATATATATCATACGATATGGATTCTATTTTTTTAGACTCAAAGTCCAGTTAGATCATTTTATTTGCAATATTATTTTGCAATTTTATTTACATTTTGTACAAAATGTTAAGAATTCAAAATTTCACCAGCATTTTGTTTACAAATCGCCTCAACGTCTCATACGCTCAAAAGGCGAAACATATTACTGTTGCAATTAGAATGTAGATGTTGTTTCAGAAACTATGAATTATAGTCATTCAATTTCTCAAAAATTTAAAGCTTAAAAACATTTAATCGCATGTGCATTTAAGTGTTGTCTCTGCCGAGAGGAATACATGGCAATTTGGAGGCGGTTTTGAACTGAATATAGTCTCTAGAATGGGTCATGAACAGCGTACTAGCTTCTCGTGAAGTGATCCCGGGTTCGTTTCCCTTTAAAATCGTCTCAGTTTTTGTAGGTGTGTGACGAAAAAAAGCTCAGGCAGGTAGAGTTACCTAGTTACGATGAAGGGAATGTGTCATCTTCGCCACATGTCTCTCGTACCCCCAAGCAAGGGAATGAAAGTAGGCAAGGGGGGCACCGCTAGTTAACCACCAAAATCGGAGAATTTACGCAAAAATGTCGAATACATGCAACATGCTTGTCGTTGCTCCTCAGGTGACGAAGCGGGTGGACCGCCACCCCATCTGCCTGGCCGTGAAGAAGGACCTGGCTCCCTGCTTCCACGACAAAGACGATCCCCTCGGCCTCGGCCTCGGACTGGGTCGCGAGGAGCCTTTGGAAGACGACGACTTGTGGGAGGACGAGGGAGGGCTGGTCATCGAGCCCACCGCTGCCAGGTGAGCCAGCACGCGCCGCGGCGCCGATGACCGCCAACAGAGCAGGCGCACGTCCGAGGGTCGAAATAATTCAAATGTGAATTTAATTTTGCGTATTAAATGTGCGATATTCTTGAAGGTTTCCTAACAGTGACCGCGAACACTTAACAGCCACGATATAAAGCCTTGACGTCAACTGTCAAACCATAAAGAGTTGGAATCAATTTCAACATGGTGTATACATTTTCAAAGAATAACAGTAAGGTTTATTATTATTATTTAATGAGACAAATATTTTCTTCGTAAATTTCTTATTTTGTCAAAGGGGCTCTTGATGAAGTAATATTACATTTTTTAGGTTTATAATTCAATTATATTTGAAATAACAACTATCTCGAGCTTAAGTCTCGAAGTCCCCGCATTACTAACACAATTCCCTGACTATCAATAAATATGCGATTGAAATTTGCATGTAACAAAATACAAGTATTAAAACAAACAATATTGAAAACTGGATTTACACCGCCGAAACGCACGTTTTGAATGGAAGCTCAGCCTCACATGCCCTGCGCCCCACAGGAGGTTGGAGGCGACGCAGGCCCCCGATCTCTCATCCGCTGAGGCCGTCGAAGAGGAGGTGCCAGTGCGCGAGCACCGCTCCCTGCTGGAGGGCAGCCAGGGCGAGCCGGACGCCAACCACCTGGAAGGCACCGAGCGCGACGCGCGCTATCTGGAGATCATCCGGCCCACCCCCGAGGCTCCCGCCTCCGCCGCCGCCGGCATCAACACCAAGGCCATCGACGACGGCGCCGAGAAGCGCCTGCTGCACCGCCTCAAGCACAAGACCGTCATCATCACCCACACCAAGACCCTGCGCCTCACCAAGGTGGCCAAAGTCACCAACTACCACGTCACCGCCACGCTCGAGGTCAAGAACTGCGTGCCTGTCAACGCCAAGATTCCGTTTTGCAAGAAGGTAACCCCCAAACCCCAGCCGGGTCCGCCTTCCATCACCATCAAATTTCCACTGCTGCCACCCCCGCCCCCGCCTCCACTTCCCCCACTGCCACCCCCACCCCCACCTCCGCCTCCAACTACCACACCCCCACCTACCACTCACAAGCCGTACTATCATGGGTATGGCCACGATGATGACTACTACGATTACGATGGACCCGCTCCTGCTCCCGCCCATCGTCCTCCACCCCCTGCCCCAACCCCTGCGCCTCCCCGACCACCTCCACCTCCGCCTGGCCGACCCCCAGTGATCCAGCTGCCAAACCTCCCACCCATCCAGCTGCCACCCATCCAACTGCCACAACTCCCGCCCCTCCCGCCCGCCCAGCTGCCACAAATCCCAGCCATTCAGCTGCCACAAATCCCAGCCATTCAGCTGCCACAACTCCCAACGATCAACCTCCCACCCCCACCATCTCTTCCACCCCTCCCCATCGCCGACATTTCTGCCCAGATCGCAGGAACTTTGGCCAACAACCTTCCCAACATCGTGGCCAACAATCTGCCAACCATCGCCAACGCTCTGGTAAGCACCGTGGGGAACACGCTGAAGAATCCCGCGGCAGTGTTTGGTCTCCCCGTGGAAGTCTCCGTTGAGAGGGCTTCCGGCGAAAACGCGAACGCGGCACCCGCCCCCGTCTCGGAGCAAGCGGAAGACGCTAAGTCTGCTGAGGGCGCGCAGAGCTCTCCGGCCGAGGCCGAGGAAGAGTGGGCCGACGAGTCCGAGTACGCCAGCGCCGAAGGCATGGAGTCGCGCGCCGCCGCCCCCGCCGCCGCCTCCGACCCCGCCCCCTCGCAGTGAGATAACGAGCCCGTAGGAATAAGTTTAATTTATTGTTATTTATTGATGAATGTTTGCGAAGAAAATGTGCGATGCGTAAAATTTATATCTCCCACCATCTGATGTGCAATCAGTGTTTTTCTCAAAATGTTAAATAAAAATGTTCTTGATATTTTAAATATGAAGTTTACGTTTTGAGGCTGTGAGAACCAGAAAGGGTCAACTCTAATTTGGTTGAGGTTATGTAAGCCTTCCTCCCGAAAGAGAGGAAGGCTTACATAACATTCACAAGTAGTTTTAGCAGTAGCAATCAGAAGGTAGTACCAAGTGGGCTCAAGCCTTATGAGAAATTATCTCAGGTGGAGCTTATGATAGGAAAGGCTCACTCTGGTTCTAACCGTCTCGATTGCCCTCCTTACTCCAAAACAAATCCTTGTCCTAACTGTGATCTTCCAGTTTCTCAGAATTATTGAAAAATAATAAATAATAAAAATCTCTGACAACGCAATTATCCATGATATGGTTTTGTAAAGAAGTGAGGGTGATATGGATTTGTTAAGAAGAGGCACGATACGATTTTATTGGAAGAAAACGGCAAGCTCATTGGTTAGCACCAAATTCAGATTTATAAAGAATTACGTATAAAACTAATTAAAAATCGTATTTCTAAAATTTCTTCTCTTTATTTAATATGTCCTGTTTTGTCCCCAAGTTTAAATAAATCTGTAGTGTCGGCAGGTTCAAATCAAAATTCTGTCTTTCTTCAATTTTCTAAAGAAATGATACAGAATTAAAAACTATAATTTTATTAATTCTTTATAAGTTCAACGTTCTTATTACATTGACAATACTTATTTAAATAATAAAGAAGTAGTAATCAATGGGTTATGGCTGCTGAGACCTAATAGTTAATAATAATTAGTATTAATAGGAATCATTATCGTTATTATTAATATTGTAATGAATTCTTGAAATGCCTCATGACAGGACGTAAAATTAGTAAATAAACATAAATATAAATTTCAACAATAATTCATAACTCTTATTCTCAACCAACTAATTTCTTATTGACAGGAATTATTCACGCAATTATTGCTTGTGAAAGAGCAAGCTCTGTGAAAATATCTAAGTTAGTTTGCGATTGAAATATAAATACATTTGACAATTTCGTTCTAATTGCCTGATAGTGTACATTTTATATTCTAAAACCCAGTAAGCTATGGAAGAAAACTAAAATTACATAGTACATCACGAATAATGTGTATATGCCAGTGATGGTTTTAAAAACAAAGCAACTGTCTTGGATAGTTATATTTTACTTAAATAAAGGTCAAATTACAAGAAATTTTTATTGTATATTACTAAAATACAATAGGAAAACGCAATGAATTGAGTACTAGATAAAGTCAATTGGATTTCTAACAAGCATACGCGTCAGCAGCATCCGTTTCTAGGCGGCAGCCCAAACGTGTGTGCGTCCATCTTGAGAAACGTCGAGTGAAGCGCACCAGAAATCCAACCCATTGGTGACTTGTTGCGAGGCGCCTGCGCCTGAAGTTCGAATAATACATCTGTACACTTGACAGCTAGCAGCTGACTGGGGAGAGAGGGTTCCGTTATCCAATCAGACGCTTCAAATTCTTCTGACGTCACTGCAGTTACCGATACTTATTAAGAAAGAAAAAATGAAATCTTACAGCGTGATGCAACTGTAAATTGAAGAGTATTTATTTAGTCATTACTTAGTTATGCATCATGTGTGCGGTTCTGTATCGTCTACTGTTGTGTGCTCTTATGGCAATTGTTTCTTGCTATTGTAGCAATCTGATGCAAGAACGATCCCAGGACCACGCATCTGCTCGCCGAGTTATTGGGAACATCGGTCTACCCCCACCCCAGCTGCCAAGTAGACAGAAATATTATTCGTCCAGTAGGCCTAGGGGCTGGCTTCCTTGACGACCTCGACGCGGGGCACTTTGTCGCAGTAGTCCAGGTCGAAGGGCAGGCGCGTGGGCTGGCAGCCGGTGACGGAGAAGGTGACCATGAGGTTGGGGTCGGGCTTCTTGAGCGTCTCCACCTGGCGCAGCACCGTGGTGACGGTGATGTCGGAGCCGAAGAGGTTCCAGTTCCAGCCGCTCTCCTCCGCCGGGCGCAGCTGCTGCGTGGGCAGCGTGGGCGTGGGCTCGCTGCTCACCATGATGGGCGACGCGCCGCCCGACCGCGTCCACGTGCGGCCCAGCGTGCGCGCCTCGGGGCCCCCGCCGCCCTCCACTGGCAGCTGGGCCGGCTCCGTCGCCACCACCCTGCGGGTCAACAACACAGAGATTCCGGGCGCGTCACTAGCTTAGGTTCATTGATTGATTTTTTCATGTTTCCGGGCGCGTCAACTGTTTCTGTCATTAGTCCCGTTAGTGTAGTGCATGTTTTTGTTGTTTTTTTTCTCGGGAGATGGTGGTGATTCGGTTCCCCCGCTGGATGGCGAGATCCGGTGCCGACCTACCGTCGGCTAGTGGGGTTTCCCCCTAACCAGGACTCTCCCACCAGCGGGGCACCGCCCCAGCCGGGACAAGCTCTAAGCTCCCGACCGGTCTCCCGGAATATGTGGTTGTGTCGTGCATGTTAGTGTAAGTGTGTGTGTAAGGGGAGAGGATAGGACAAGGAAGAGGAAGGACAGATCGCGCGCGGTCCGTGGCCCGTTTGGTAGGGTACTGCTCTGACATTCGCCTGGTGTTGATCGGAGAAACCACGGAAAACTACCGGTCAGAGCAGCCGGCCGCTAGAATTCTCCTCCAGACTGCGACTGAATTTGACCCAGCTGAAAAGCTGGTGTCGAAAATCCTGCCGCCGTCAGGACTCGAACCTAGGACCTCCCGGTCAGAGGCGCTACAGTGACATCAGTTGATGCACTAGCACCGCACCCGGTACTAGCTTAGGTCATTAGTCCCGTTAGTGTAGTGCGTGGTTTTTCCTCGGGAGATGGCGGTGATCTTCTGCTGGATGGCGAGATCCGGCGCCGACCTACCGTCGGCTAACGGAGTTTCCCCCTAACCAGGACTCTCCCATCAGTGGGGCACCGCCCCAGCTGGGACAAGCTCTAAGCTCCCGACCGGTCTCCCGGAATATGTGGTAGTGTGTGGTGTTAGAGTATGTGTGTGTGTGTGTGTGTGTGTGTGTGTGTGTGTGTGTGTGTGTGTGTGTGTGTAAGGGGAGAGGCTAGAACATGGAGGAGAAAAGAGCGCGCGAAAGAAAGAATTGAATTTAAAAATAATTAACATATGGTACACTGGCATTAAAGAGTCGTAATGGAATTTATCAAACATATTATCAATATGAGATGTTGCTGACAATTTTGAAGTAAAAGATTTTTTAAACATAAACATTTTTTAAAAGAAAATTGTACAATGAAATGTTCAAATACAACTCGCCATTGTAACCGAACATAAGGCAACTTTGAATTGAATTAATTGAATTTAATATTAATTAAAATATGGCGCAGTCGTATTAAAGAATCATAATGGAATTTAATAAAATTAAATCTCAAATACTATCATTTTGTCGATAGGCTGCTGAAAATTTTAAAAATTCAAGAAAAATGTTTTAACAAGAGAATTGTATAATGATATGATGAAATATGTTATTATTACCGTAATTAACACATCATTGAATTGAATTCATCTAATTTAATATTAATTAAAACATGACACCCATTAAACGATCATAAAGGAATATAACAAACTTCAAATATCATTACGTGAAGATGTTGCTGAAAATTTTAAAATATTCGAGGAAAATGTTTAAAAAGATTATTCTACAATGAAATGTTGAAATATAATCATTATAACCGTAAATAGCGTAAGGTATGCTAATGTTTACAACACATCACCGTCTTCTAGATCACCACAATTCGTACATTCCCACATTTATGTAGCAGAAAGCAACTACTTACGAAACAAACCAAATAACAGTTTTATATCTATTATTTTGAAAGCACGCCCCCGAAAACGTAGTCAACAACTTCAAAACATTGTGCTTGCATGAGATGTGAATATCTAGAAGGCGGTACATGACGTCAGAAGACTGCGGTGCTTCTCCATCGCCAACCTTTAATTGAACGAGTAATACTTCCACAAATATCATCGCGCGAGATTTAAATACATTTTGACAGTAATAAGACGACGACGGAGAGGTTGAAACATAATCAGTGATGTCTAGTAATTTAATAACTTACTCCTGTTTGATCGCAAGGCTTGCCAGCTCTGATATGTGAACATAACAGAGCAGGCAAGCAGGGAAAGAGCCTAAGTCAATTAACTAGTTCCATTCTTCAGCTCATATATTCTTCGGAAACAAACTCGCCACTCGTGTGTGATTGACAAAATGTGTGATTCAAACGAATAAATTTAAAAAATTTTATAGTTAATTAATCTGAGCTAGAGTGACAAGAACAAAAAGTGTGACACAATATATTTCATTTAATACGTTGCAAAATTAATAGTTTGGTATATAGAAGTATTGATAAATCGATGTCGCGAATACTCACAAATATTTGGTAAACTAGCTTGTATTCTCCAGAATCAAACTTGGTACGTATGCTTCATAAAATAAAAATCATTTCAGCAATGACAAGTTTTACAAAATGAATACATACGCTGTTAAAACTCGGATTTATATGGCAGACAGACGCTCATGAGCGTCCAATTTCTTGGGAGAAGGTGACATTGTTCAAATCAACTGCGTGTACAATGAAACACCAAATGGGAAACATTTTGCTCCACTATTACTATAAAAATAGCGCATTATTTCAATAGCATCAACTTAATTTATTTTCGAAAATACCATCCAGGATTTTCAGGCAATCCTTCTCGTACGAAATGAATCATAAACAAAGCTTATCAAAGTTTAACTCTGTGACATGTAAATACTCAATATTTTAAGTATGTTAACGTGAATTACCGGGAAGTTGTTCATGTCTACTTTAAATTACCACGTACCATTGCTACAGAAAAGCATGCAACGTTCTAGGCTCACGTTCTGTAGCATTAAAACCGAGCCCGCCGAGTCGTCATGGCCCGTGTATATGTTTGATAAACAGCAATTGAATAAATGGAAGACGCGTGGAATATATATTTTGTAAAGCAGAAATATATTAGTAGTACTTACATCGGGCAAATGATTCGAGATAAACCGTATCTGTATTTAGGTGTAAAATACAATGACTATTTTCCGTTTACTGGACTTCAGAATGTTTTATGTTGATAACATGGAGTCCGAAGGTCGCAGCCTGGCCGTCGACTTGGAAATACGCTCACGAAGCGAGTCAAATTGGCCGCGTCAAATTTGCAATGTTTTCGCGAATTTAACTTAACTTATTTTAACACTACAACGTTTTAAATCCCCACCCATTTCAAACGGGTTACGTTCATGGGCGGATCCAACCGATCATTTGGGGCGGGCGATTATAGATTTATATTCAATTATTAACACACCAATATATTGTACATTATTTTTGTAGTGTGTGTATGATACTCCACAATATTATTTTTTAAATAATTGCAAAATTCTAACTGCAATATTTAAATTAATTCTATCAAAGCAAGGAAGGAGATGGAAATCTCTAGGCCTGGCAGCGGGTGGGCGTGGCGCGAGGTACGTACTGGGCGGGGCGCGCGGGCCGCACGTCGGGCTGGTGGGGCAGGGCGCGCATGCTGCGGCAGGGCGGCAGCGACGGCGCCACCACCACGCACGAGGAGGGCGTGCGCTGCGTGACGACGTCGTGCTCCAGCAGCACGCGCGTCACCGTGCGCCCGCCCAGGAACCAGCGCGGGGTGGGCGCGGCTGCGGCCGCCTCCGGGCGGATGTCCGCCGACGCCGACGCCGCCACCGCCGCCAGCGCCAGCAGCGCGAGCGCGCGACCGCACATGCCGGAAGCTGGGAGCAAAAACAACGCGTCAGCGCATGCCGAAAAGGGATGCCCCGCCAAGCGCGCGCGGTCACAGCCCAAGAATAGGGATGCGACTAGGGTTACCAGCCTTCCATTCACACCAATTGTTCTTTTATCCTCCTTTCTAATTTAAATGTCCTCCTTTTAGTAAATTTTTAAGATTTATTGTCATTTATTTGAGCACGTGACTAACATCTGCTACGTTCTAGCGTTTATTGTTAAATTAAGAATAGAAAACATGAATATCCTTTTTCTGAACGCTGACACACGCATGCATGATAATGTCTCTGTCTAGCGAATGAAATTTTTTATTTGTAAATGATCTTCATCTGCATTTTGTACACGAATCTTTTCACTTGAATCGCAAATGGAGAGAAGAAAGAAATAGAGCTGATGTTAGTCTAAATCATGGAGGTATTCATTGCTCCATGGTTTAAATTAAATATTTAAAAAATGTGTTGTTGCGTGTTGAAATGAGTTTTACGCTTATTGACTGCCCTCCCTTTTACATGAACATTGTTGGCAACCTTAGATGCGACATTGATGTCGATGTGTTGGAAACATCGAGGTTTTTTAAAATCATTTCTTGGAGCCGATATTTTTTAACATCGATGTTTTGTGCACGATCTTTTTGTGGGGGTCAATATTTTTTAAATGAAAATAGTCGAAAACAAAATCCTATCATCAGAATAATGTGTCCACGGGCGAAAAATGAATAAAATCGAGTTTTTGTCATTAAAGAAATCTGTATTTTTGAATTATTGAATCAGATAATCCAAATTTTGTTAATTGTCTGATTTTTTCAATCAAATTTCGACCAAAATTATTAATTAACGATAACCTAAAATGAGAAAATTTCTAATTAAATCCCATCCCTCGCAATTGTTGCCAATCCAGTTTTAGAAACATCGATGGTTTTGGGTCGATGTTTTATTAATATCGATATTTTAATTTTGAGTATCGACGTTTAAAAAACATATTTTGTTGGCGATGTCCCATCCCTTCCGTAAAACCAAATACAAATTATGTCCGAATGTTTAACTAGTTTATTGCTCATTATCACAAGATTGTTTTGCCATTAATTTTTTTAGTGAACATGTTTCTCTCATCTTAGAATAATAATCCTATTAATAAATCAAAATGTGAAAAGATGCGATTATGAATTAATAATTAAATAGTCAATATTTTTTTGGCAATGTGGTGCAGCTCTGTACTCTAGGGTATGACAGGTATACATCATTACTATGCTTTAATTAGCAATGCTCCACCAGCATATAATTTCTCGCGTACTTTCAAGTTTTCAATTTTCGAAATTCAGAGAGTTCAAAGAAAATGAGACCTTTGCCATTCTTTAAAGCGTTTTTGGTGTATATTCGTAGAAAAAAACGAAGTGATTTTAGAGAAAAAGTTGTTCTTTTTATAATTTACATTAACTTCAACCATAAATTGTGTGAAAATTTCTCGTTTTTTCAAAAAGGTAAATCTGACCTTTATGAAATATTTAATTTTTAGAACAGATTTCATTTAGAACAAAAATCTTTATTTTCAATATTGTACTTTGGAATGTGTCTTAAGTCTTAAGAAATGCCCTATTTCTGCTTAAGAAATGCAGTTTTCTTTTATAATATTCTTAAAGTCATAGTCCAGTTTTTAACACTAGGGAGGCGAAAAATTGAGAAAATGTAAAAAATGTCTTTTTGAGGTAGATATAGCTGGGATGAAGGTGGGACAAAACCTAAAATCTAGCTCTGAGCAAAGAGATTAGAAACCTTACTAGTAGGAGAAAGGTTGTGCTATTCTGTAACACTACTGGTTACTTTCTCGTTTATTGTTTACGCAGCATAGTGAAAGAAACTCAACTAATGAAATTTTCAAACTTCTAGACGTTTTAAAGAAAGTAAATTCATGCTATATTATTAAGCGTGCTTTGCTCTATTCTAAGAAAATCTTAAGATAAAAATTTGGAGTCTATCTTCAGAAGTTCTTGTTAACGTGTTACTTCTCTCGCATACTACTTTCGGAGAGAAAGTTACTAATGTTGCGGGGGAGAAAAGCGCAATTTTTCGACTGAAAAACACTTATTGCCATGCCCTGGTAACGCGGAAGTGGATAAATCTTGTTCCTATATGTAGTAAATTACTTCCTCTCAACACGTTGTATAGTCAGGATGCATTTTTGATGGGCCCTTTTTACCGGAAAATTGGCCTGTCTGGGTATGACCAATTCTAGAGACAAAATCGCAAGCATGATTTTTCACGAAAATTGATCCAGATCGATTCCTAAATCGACCTTATTGATGTTCTGGTCCCTTGTTTTTGAAACAAAAGTTTTGATTATTTATATGAATGCTCAAAATTTTCAAACTTTTCTCAAAAATAGCTTCAATTTTTTAATTCAGTTGTTTAGTTCGACTACAGCAAAATACACTTAAAGAAATGGCGTAAGTTGCATTTGAACCATTTGAACCCTCTGAATCTTCAAAAATTGCAAAAGCTCAATTTTTTCGGCGTCTTCCTACAACTATTATATTCAAGGTAGACATTTTCCCCTTAATGAACTCTCTTGATCAAAAGTAGATCTTAATAGATCTTTTTTAATAAGATCACGTACAATTTTTCCAAAACATGAGTAATTTTGTGTGAAAGATAGACAATTTCTAAACAATTTTTTCAATATAAGCTCCTTTTTTCGTATGTAGCGAAGAACGGTAAAGAAACTAGTGCTGTTCACGTTCTCGGAGCTCTCTCCATATTTTAGAAAATTGTATAAGTTAACATTACAAAAGTAAAATATAGTTGACAAGAGTTTTTTGTGAAATAATATTGTTCTAGAAAATCAGCTCTTATTTAAAGGTCGTATACAATATCTTAAAAATATATGTAGTTTAGTGTAATTTAGTATTTTAAAAAAATTTGTAAACGCGAATTTTCTGCACTTCTTTTGCTAGAATCTTTTAGGAATTATCAATATGAAGTTTTCAATTGTTGAATTAGGGTTCATCGATTACCTTTAAATACTACATGAGCATTACTTCATTAGCATAATTTTCAGACGACTCTGTATTTTAGAGAACTTATAGAAATCTAGAAACTGCAATTTCTTTGCTTCAAAATTAAATCTGGTAGGTACATTGGTTAAAATGTGGGATATCAAATTGAATACATCAAAATGCAATGCTAAATGTTTCCTTACGTAGAGATAATGAACCATCTCCTCTTACATATCAAATTTTACCAATAAATTGGATTTCATCCACCGAACTAATAACATACTTAGGAGTATTAATGAACAGGAGACTCTATTGGCTATGTAATATTGCCCATAGAATTTCTTTAGCTAAAAAACAATGGCATCAGCTACTTCCTCTCGTTAAATACTTTTCTTCACTAAATATTTTATGACTGACTAAATTACACAATTATAAAACAATGATTCTAACTATAATATCTTATGCGTGTCCAATTTGGAGACCAGCGTCAAAAACAAACATCAATCAATTTCATCAATTTCAAACATCTTTCAATTCAAAACTTTTTTCTACAAACTTCAGCAAAATTCTACGGCAAAATTAATAATATTCCATCTGCACTTCATTTTGAACTAGGTAATCATAATTCCCATCGTAAACGACTAAAACGCAAATAACCAAAACAATTGAACTCTACATAACCTCCTTTCGAATATTATTTAACTATATGAAATATTTTGTTCTTGATGCGTGAGTTGCATTTTTACAACTTCTCATAACGACTCATGCTGCCAAGAGCCTTACTGGTCAAAGACACTGGTCAATAACAAAACATTTTAATGACTTAAATTTTTGCGTCTAAAGTGCTACGATTTTATTGTTTTACAAGTAATGCTGAGATGTGACGATATGGACAGAAATTGAGATATAATTTTACATAAGCGTTTCCGATGCGAGAAATTACATTCTGTTGAAGCACCCCTAGTTTTATTACAAACATGCCTTGTTACAACATCGCAGCAATTAAATGCATTTATTTAGTACACTTTCTACACTCGTATAAGTGCCAAAACTTCAAGAGTAAAAACTTTATTTATTGTGGAAGAAAACTGATTGCACGGAAATTCCGAAACTTAGAAGTGTCAAGTCAATTTTTTTTTCAATTTTTTCGTGGGGAATATCAGTTTTGGTAGAAATCTTGCTTACGGTTCAGCCGCTAGAGTTTTTGCAGGCGGACAGACGTTTCGCCGACAATCGATTTTTCGGTGTTAAGTATCCACCAAATGCGGATTCTGACTGCACAACGTGTTAGAGGAAGTAATTTATTAGGAAGAATAGGAAAAATATTAATCCATTTATTTGTTAACAAAGCTCGGTAATAAGCGTGTTTCTGTTGATAAATCGCCAGTTTCTCCGCAGAATTACAATAATTTTGCTATACTACGTATGCAGGAGGCAAGAAAGTAAAAAATCATTCTATTTACAGTTTAAAAGTTTGAAGAACACAATATTATTAAAATAAATATTTTATTAGAAACTGAATGAAAATTTAACACTAATCAAACAATATACGAATAATATTTGAGAGCATTTCTTACGTGGAATTTTCCTCGGCAGGTGGCTTTCCGGATCTACTCTTGGAGTGGACCCCACGGTGTCCTAGAGAGAACTGAGATCTCCAGCTCTGAACAGACACCGTCAGTTTGCTATCGTCATAGTGCACCTCCATTATCTTTAATGGCTGAAACCGAAATCAAACTGACGGCCAAACAGGAAAAGAGAGTTTCCATTTAGAACTTTCAGAGATTATAAGAAAGAATTTTACCTCCTATGTTCTTTCGCTTGAAAGAAAGAGGAAGCTAAGAAATAACTCGTGGAAAATGAACTATCGTTTTCTGTTGTGCAACATGAAACTCTCTTCGTCATGATTTATTTTGAATGATACTTCGTCAAATAATGATTAAAATGAAATCTTTTCATTGCAGACCTTTACAGAAGTAACAATTTGAAGGTTTTGTCAGAACTCGGTGTGTTTGTGTACTGAAATCACGAAAAGTCTTGTGTCGAAACCGTCAATACATAACTCATTCACGTCGTTTGTTCGGTAATATTTTTACGAGAGTAGAAATGTAACATAATAAACGAGTTGTATAAGAATTTTTTTGTATGAGGGTATTATAATAATTTAAGGAAACCAAGTTAATTTGGATGTTTAGATGGTTTCGATGAAGTATGGATTAACATGAAACTCGACAGCACTGCACTATGCGACTAAAATGGACACTTCTTGATCGTTGTGACACCTGGCACAGGTGTATGGTACTGAATCTACATTTTGGACATCCAGTTTAGATAATTCTCCATAATATCATGCATATCGCTCATTGCGCGCTTATTTAAAACTAATGGTGCCACAACACATACTTTTACGCATTGTTATTCTAAATTTGCAATTTTTGTAAATTCAGAGAGTTCAACGAAAATGAGACCCATGCCATTCTTTTAAGCATCTGTGAAAAAATTAAAGAAAAACTTTGGAGCAGTTTATGAGAAAAAAATGTTATTTTTTTAATTGCCTATATTTCACACCAAATTACACGAAAACTACCCATATATTCGAAAATTTGAACATGAATCTATTTAAAGATCCGTCGAGAAACAGATTTCATTCAAGAAAAGAATCTCTATCTTCAATATTATAGTTGTAGGAAGATGCTCCCAAAAAATTGCACGTTTGTAATTTTCAAAAAATCTGGGATTTTAACGAACATGAGACCTACACTATTCCCTTAAGCGTCCTTTACGATTACGAGAAGAAAGTCAAAACGTTTGGTGCCATTTTGGAAAAAAATTTCAAATGTTTTTGAGAATTTATGTTAAGCACTGTCAAAAATCAAAATATCCATTTGAAAGTTCCACAGCCTCGAGTTAATTCTCATCGACTGGGGATTATCAATTTTGAAGAAAATCGGCTGAAAGGTTTAGGTACTTGACCATAGACAGACCGACGGACGCTTTGCCGTCAATCGATTTCTCGGTATCAAGGATCCACAAAACATGGATTCTGGCTACACAACGTGTCAGAGGGTTTTTTCTATAGTTATCAACATGATTTACCTATTTTTTCGTTACAAGGGCTAGATATATCTAGATGGTGTTAATTCCAGGGTAATCCGCTTGGTGCCGCAAGGTTTGCACAGATTTGCTGATTATAACGCCATTTCCAGTTTGTTGAAAACTCCATTTGTTTATTAGGTACGTGGTTTTTAGTGAAGGGCAATTTTTTCGTTTGTTGGATTTGAAAGTGAATGACCTGAATGAGCAACGACTTGCTGTGAAATTTTGTATTGAACTTGGAAAATCTGTGTCAGAAACTTTCGCAATGCAATAGCATGCCACTTGAAACATGACGTACGCTTCATAAAGCGTATGTCATGTTTCAAGTGCCATGAACGTTTTAAAGATGGTCGACAGGCCATTGAAGATGACGAGCGTTCTGGCCGTATTTCCACGTCAACTGACCCACACGTCGGCAAAATCAATACCCTGGTGCGAGCAAATCAACGTCTGACTTTCAGAGAGCTTGCTGAAGAGTGTGGGATATCAGTTGGATCTTGTCACGACATTTTGTCTGAAAAATCGAGGATGCAGGGTGTTGCTGCGAAAGTTGTGCCATGCCTGATAACGGAGGAACAAAAAGCCATCGTGTCTAGCTTTGTGAGGAACTGCTTGATCGTGCAGAAGAAGATAAAAACTTCTTGTCAAGGATCATAACCGGGGATGAATCATGGGTTTATTGTTATGACAATGAAAGAAAAGTCCAATAGTTCCAGTGGATGGGCGAAACGTCCCTCAGACCTCAAAAAGCTCGCCAAGTTCAGTCCAAGACCAAGGTGATACTGAGGTTTTTATGATAACGGTGTTGTTTACCACGAGAATCTCCCCGAGGATTTTAGTGACAGTGAACCAAAATTACTATATTGATGTTCTGAAACGTCTAAGGGACGCCATCCTTCGCAGAAGGTCAGATATGTGGAGGAATGGCAACAGGTTTTTATGTCAAGACAATGCTCCAACCCATTCAGCCCTCAGAAGTCGTGAGTTTTTGGCCAAACACTATCACTGTTCTTCCCCGTTCTTCATCTGACCTTGTGACTTTTTCTTGATCCCCAAACGTAAAGATCCTTGAAAGGAGTAAGATTTGAGATGATTCCCGATACTATGGCAAATGCGACGAAAGAGCTGAATGACATTACGAAAGAAGCGTACCAGGACGGTTTCAACAAGAGAAAACACCTTTGGGATAAGTGTGTATGTTGGGGGGGGGGGAGGGAAGAGTACTTTGAAGGGGACCCAAACATCTAATTTATAAATAGAGTACTTTTTTTATGACGTTAGGCCGCGTATTTTTGAACAGCCCTCGTATCTAACCACTCTGTAACTCTAAGTCGTAAAACTAGTGGTGCTAAAACAGCACCTACTTTTTCTCCCTTAATACCGGTTACGTAATATTATTGTATCCCAATTTCCGTCTACATCAATACATCTCGGTCAATGGGCGCTGGCTCCAATGTAGGCATGCGGCAATGGGTGCTGGCAACAATAACCGTGTATTTTCTTATCAATTTTTGTTAAAAACGCCATTCTTGCCACATTTTTTTAAATTAATTTTATTTTACAATTCGTTTGTGAATAAACCAAATGGCCATTATGGCCAAATTACATATTTCTGTGTACACTAGTACTCGAGAAGAGTAAAGTCAATTGCCCGTACTCCACTAATGTTACATTATTAATAGTTAACAAGCTGCTCTAATTTTTTATTTCATTGAAAAATATATGATTATAGATGTACACAATGATAAATACATAGAACACAAAATTTGTTATATGAACAATTTACATTCGATATGTGTTGACACATAGGCGGAAAAACTTCATTCAAATTTGGCGCTGTACTTGGAATTCAATCATTTATTGCAATTCTTCAGCGCTAATTAACAGCAAAGTGTATACATTTCAAACGTTGCGCATTCGAGGTACGTTAATTTTCCAAAAAACGGCGGGCTGGCTTCCAGTGAGAAAGAGAATTCATTTTTTCGTGTGAGGCTCTTTGGAACGGCTGAACTGTTTTGAAATTTTGAATTGATTTCCAGGAGGGTCGTGAGATCGCGGCAAAGACCAGACACCAAGAACGACTAGAAAGATAACATTGCACATTGTCGCGGTTTCGCGGAATCCTACCTCTTTACACAGACGTTCACTAGTCTAGGCTAGCTTCTCGGTTATTTTCCCTCCATCTTTCTTAGCTCCTATCCCTCTGAGCCTAAAATATTTTCTTATTTTTTCGGGTCCGTAGTAGTAATAAAATATAATAATAAAATTGAAATACGTCTTTAACTATATTATACGAATATTACGAATTTTTCTGCCGAAAATTCACTGTTTTAATTTCTCGCACTTCGTGAGGTCTGTTTCGTTCGAAGTTCTTACTTCGTAAGAAGCAAAAGTTATGTAATCGTGCGCCGGAAAATGCCGAATTTTCGGCAGAAAAACTCTTAATACTGGGCCGCGGAAATGAAATTAGTGATGCTACAGCAGCACATAATTTCTCTGATTATTTCTAAGTGCTCCGCCATATTTACTACATTAACAGGTATCAGCCAGCAAACATTATTTTTCGCACCGAGACTTGAACTCAAGTCCTTCAGTTAACTCTCCATCAACCATACCACTAGGTTACAGAAGAACGGTAATGTTCGAACTCTAGCAGACGCTTAAAAATGTAATTGTCTCAACCCAATATATCCAACACACAATTTTTGCTATTTCCGAAGCTAAATATTTTTGCTAAATACGGAGAGTTCGTCGAAAATGGGACTAGCACCATGTTTTGCCATCCGTTGTTACATACGAGGAGAAGGTTTAATGAAGAGGAAAAAAATGCGGGTTTTGAGAAAAATTTTTTTTTCGATATTGCATAAATTTCAGACACAAATTATGCCAAATCTATTCGTTTTTTAAAAACATTGTACACGACGTTTTTAAAGAGCTGATATTTTATTTTAGCAAGACTTTAAGGCAAAAATCGCGAGTTTTGATCCCCCCCCCCCCCAATAAAAGAGAGTCCACCGAATATGGGACAAGCACGGTTTTGGCTTGATACATATGAGAAAATGGAAAAGAAAAGCGGTTTTGGGGAAAAAATTGCTTCAAAAAATTAAAATTGACTATATATTGCACAAAATTACTCAATATACACATATTTACGAAAAATTGAGCATGACCTTATTTTAAGATCATCTTTAAAGATCAGATGTCATTAAAGGAAAAAATATCTATCTTCAATATTGTGGTTGAAACAAGATGCGTCAAAAAATTGCACTTTTGCAATTTTCGAAAAATTGCGGACCTGCACCATTCCCTTACATAATCCGAAGACATGGTTTAGTATAAAAATTTGGAGCCATTCGTGAGAAAATTTTGAAAATGAAGTAGAGGCTTCAAGTAAATTTTACCACCAAAAATTAAGATTCACTTCAAATTCGCAGGGCTTTGAGTTGAGCCAGATTGGTTGTAGAAAAGTCATTTTGGAAAAATCCTGTGTATTGTTTAGAGTTGTTCTCCTCCAGAGAGAAGTTTTGATAAAACACTATCTTGATGTCAAACACTCAGTATCGGGGGAGCTGAAAATACGTATTTCCATCGAAATTTTGACATCAAGTTCCCACAGCATTACATAACTTCACTATATATATATATATATATATATATATATATATATATATATATATATATATATATATATATATATATATATATATATTTATATATATATGTATATGTATATTATGAATGTGAGAAAGAATTATACCATGTAGAGGAGAAAGAAAAAATTCAGTAGTAGGCCTACCACCGATTACGTTTTTCCATAACATATTCGTCTTTAACAAAAACCATTCACAGGATTCTTGCTAACCACACCCATTGGTGATATGCAGAATAATTCAACCATGCACAAAAGAAAGGGTATGGATAATGGAGCTGAAGAAAATGTACAGATTGCGCTTCTCTTCAATATCACAAAGAGTTTTCACTGTTTTTGTCAGTAAAAGAAAATAACTTACTATGGCTGCAAATTTATACTATAAATTTATTTAATTCTGACCTCAAAGAATAAATTCACATTTCTTAAGTTGTACATGAATATGCAATAGATGTCAAACAAAGTATATTTAATTCAAATCAGAGAACACCAACTCCATTTAGTTTATAGTTATCCTCTAATATCTTTTTCCTCACACCTCCTTCAATGATTTTCTGACATGATGTTATTTGCATATTTTCCTTTTTTTCTTAAAACACTGTACATTTACATTGATTTAATAGGACATAAAAATCAAATCAATATTGAAATTTTAAAACATATGTTCTATAGGAATACTTTCAGTGTGCTGAATAGTTGGCTTTGTTGCAAAGCCTTTCAGAACACCCTTCCCTGACGCAATTTGTCCAGCGAGGCCAACCTCTTATTATTTTCCACAGGTGTTCCCCAGGAGATTTTTGTGGAAACATCACTTGCTTCCTGCCAATCACTTTAAAGTTAGGATCCAATTTCTTAATTCTCACACCTTCTTCTAAGAACTTCTGACATGCTTCTAATATCTTCTCGGATGGTTGATAATAATTGAAATTACCTTTACAACAAGAAAATATGTTAAAAAGATTCATTTATTAATTTGAAAGTCATTTATAGAAGTAATGATTACAAAATGTTGTCTATAGTACTTTCTTTTCTATTTACCAATGAATGCAATGCCAATAGACTTGTCATTAAGCTGTTGAGAATGAATTCCTGGAATATCCCAACCTCTTCCTTCATAAATTCGACCATCATTCCCAATGAGAAAATTATAAATTATGTCACGATGTTTGGAAAGTTCATGCATCTGAATTTTTCTAATGAGATGAGCACAATCTTTAAATGAGAAGCATCTATCAGTGTTACTATCCATTAATACAACAATGGGAGGTGGATTCACACACAGAGATTGACCAATTGTTTCGTAAGGTTTTGCTTCCCAATCACTTCGACTAATGAAATCAAGTGGTACTTGTGAATTATCTGAAAAGAACAATGAAAGAGTTAAAATATACTTTTTATTCAGTATTTTGTAAATACTGTTATATAAATTTATAAAATAATTTATTTAAATTTCTACTTACGATGACGAGGCAAATTCTTTTGCTAGATCAATGACATCTTAGGAAAAAAATATAATTAAAGTTTTATACATACTATCTTATTCTTTTGAAATGTGTGTTCTACTGTAGCTTATTCCTTAATAATTCCTACTATATTTTGAAAAATGAACAGTTATAAGAATAAGAAGTCACAGAATACTTTTTAATGCTCCTAAGTAAACATTGACTAGTGTTAAACATTTAAAAGGCACTTAAGCTGATTCCACTTGAAATAATTCCCTACAAAATTTATCAAGGAATTTTGCTAAAAAAATAATATAAAGCACTTTACGTTATCTTAAGAATGTTTTTAGTGGACAAGAATCTTTGGAGAGATCAAGTATACATGCAGTAGAACTTATCCTTAGAACATTAGCATCTACAGTCAAGGTGTTTTACAAGGTAAAAAAAAAAAATAGAAAATTTAAAAGATATACCTGAATCATACTTCCACCAGACAATCAGTGTTATTCCAGAGATCAAAGATAAAGCAGAGAATACATACACAAAATGTAAAAGTTGGCAAGTGCAATGTTTCCTTTTATCTAAGGTAGAAGGAGCAGGTTGCACAGAATCAACTTTCAGGGAAAAAGACATAAAAGATTATAAATAGAAAATGTTTCACAATAAAAAATTAAAGTTCCCAGTTCCTCAGAAATAAATGTACGAGAAAATGCCTCACCTCTTTCTTCCATCTAGTCAGTTTTGACAGTTAATCTTGCTATAAAACAATAGTATTAGTATTATCTCAAAAAAGTTCAGAGAACCCTAATGTGCATGTACTCTACAGATATCTAGTAAGTAAACCAAAAGGACTGCAAGCACATGAACAATGACAAGAAAACATGATGCATTTCCTCTTGTGGTCAAGAGTATGAAGGATATAAAATGTCAAGCGATAAAATGAGGAACCCTTTACTTTCAACTAAAATTTCCTTGTGTTAGCAGAAGATGACAAATTGTGAGGATTACTTCTGAAAAAAAGAAAGAAAAAAAATCATTAAATAGAATAAACAAATGTACAACATAATTATCTTACTACAAAGGAGAAAAGAAAATGGAATGAATCATTTTGTTTTCTTAGAAATAATTTCGAAATCAAGAAATGCTTACAAGCTTTCCCTTCTCAATATTTCTATTTGCAACACACATCTTGAAGAAAATTTCAAGATGATTGTTTAATGATAATTTAATGATCGTTGCCTTCTTTATAGATTAAAAAAAATTATTTATATATTTGGGGAGTTTGGTGCTTTTGGATGTTATCATCTGCTGCACAAAAATGCTGCTACAGTCACAACTGGAAAAATACAACAGTAACTACTGCAAATAATATTTAAAAAGTATATTATTTCAATATGAATGAGCATATATTTCAGTACATTTAAAAACAAGTGTAGTGAAAAAGACGATTTCACTTTCATATTTTATTAAAAGAAATTGGAATACATCTTCCTATATTTACCTTCCTATTTTTTTCCAGGATTTAATTACACTTATAATTTAACGAGATGAATTATATAGAATTCAATAATCCTAAAATGTTATTTATGATGTAACGAGACTTATCCATTGGGTCTTAAGGTATTAAAAACACACTTGAAGTACAGTGAATGAAGTTGTTTACTAACATGATAAGCTTTGGCAGAGAGTATTATAAGAGCAGAGATCGAGCTTTGGGTGTTAATTGTCACCCCTTTTCAAATACACTAAAAAATATTTAAGATACCTCCCACCTAAGCTAGTTATAGTAAACACTTTTTATAATTTTTTCTTATTTTTAAGCTGGTTTTATTGCATTATTACGAGTTGACTATCTATTTTTTTTCTGTTTACTTGGAAAGATTTATGAATAATACCCACAACAACATGTATGTCTTCTAGATAGTGAATAACTTCATCCTCTAAACTCTGTGAAAAATTTTCACCAGCCCAAATCTGATAGAAAAATTTTAACCTTTCAAAAATTTAATTTCAGTTTTTCTTTTCATTCATTATTGCTTTGCTTTATCCATTAGTTTGTTTCAATGATTTGACATAAGATCCTAAAATATGTTATTCATAGAAACCACACAACACAACCGTAGACCAATTCATTTGTTACTGATAATGATATTAATAATATTTTGGAACATACAAGAAAATTAGTATTTCAAAGATACCCACTACTGAATTCTTAGGTTCTGGATTTGAATTTTAGATAATAAACTGGAACTCTTTATATTATCTTATTTTTATCATATTATTACAAAAATATACAGAACTGTTTTACCTTCATCTTCTTTTTAAAAGATTCCACTTTAAAGATTCTTTCAAAGATTAACTAACTATTCAGCAAACTTTTTGAAATTTTTATTTTTGTTTTTCATATTTGTATATCCTGAATTTACACAAGGCCTTCAAATATACACAGACAAATTCTCTCAGTTCAAATACTGTGCAAAGAATAGATGTTTTCCCCATGAGCTTGTGGCATGTGGCATCTTACAGCACCGTGTATTCCAACTGAATCATCATCCTGTGAACAGTAATTCAATCATTTCATCAACATTTACTCCTGATAATTAACCAAACATTTTCCATAGAGTGGAAAGCTACTATTATGATCAACAGTCTAGGAAAGTGAAGGACAAAAAGATGGAAGCCTCCACTTTCACCTGCAGACAAAAATGAGTGTGGAGCTCATCCTTAACAAAAATCCATTTTCAGCAAAAGATCAACTTTTCATTAATATGGATTGTTTTTAAACAAGTAATAATTAAAATCTAAAAACAACAAAAAAGAACAGGTTAATATCAATACTGGGCTTTAAAAAAGGAAGAAAGTTTAACAATATTAATTTTTCTTTTTCTTTTAACTTTGTAATGTGTGATATTTTCTCGATACATTGTAATATAAAATTATATTTATAAAAATATTATAAATTGTAAAATAAAAAAATAATAAAATCGTATAATTGGGTGTATTACCAAAGACATATCATAATAAACAGTGTCAAAAAAAATTAGTTATTTGTTTTCATTTATGGGCTTGCACATACTCCACAATTATAAGTGGTAGGGTCAACTTAAAGCTTAGTGTGCATCCATTAATTATGGATTGCAAAGGTGGAGTATTTTGATTATCCCTCTCCCCAGCTGTAATGATCCCTTAATGTAAGCTTGAACCCCTGCTAAATAATTACATAATGCTTGCAACCCCCCCCCCCCCCCCATTTAGATGTAAAAATAAATTGTCAGTAAGAAAAATTTATACTAATTTTATTTGTGTTATATATTAAAATTTATAAATATTAAAGTCAGAATGAGCTGATGATGGTGACTGCACCTAACAAGAAGATTGTGGCAATTTTTGAGTGAAGGAAAGTCGCGACACGTGAACGTTTCTGACAAAAAGCCACGCATCCTCTCTGAAGGAGAATGCATGGACAAAACTCTACTGCACTGTATTATAGAATATACTGTAGATATGTTTTGATTATGGTTATTTTCTCTATTTATTTACAGATTCAATGAAAGATTGAATGAAAAAATGGATGAAAAATATTTCCATTTATTGCAACAATTTATACATAAAATATTTAATTTATTTATGTTTTTAAGAAAAATAATGAGTTAATATTTTAATGATTCGGTATGAGGTTGAAAAAAAAGAAATATTTCAGCAAATGTTGAGAAAAAAATCAATGTTTTGTACCTATAAAGTAACTCCTCCTACCCCTATGAAACGCTGTTTCAAACCCCCTCACCCCTCTTTAGCATAACGTAATTTATGGATGACCACTAATAAAAACATTATTAACAGAAATTTATCGTTTTGATAGTTTTTCAAAGCAGAAGGAAGCAAAGCAACAGCATACCTAGGATGTATATAAAGTTGTGGTAGTAATTCCCATAAAAAGGTCATGAATTAAAATTTGTTTCATGTTGAAAGAACAAGCTGTTTCAATAAAGCTACAACTTTAGAAACTTACGAAAGGTATTTACTCAAGCACAGATCGAAGAAGGACAATAGAGACAAACAGAACCAAATCAGATGAGAATCATACATGACATCTCAATATCTGTCAAATGAAAACTAATATTAAGAGTGCACTAAAGGGAAAGAAAATGAACTTTCAATAAAAAGATCTGGATTGGGAAACAGGGCCAGATTTACCTACTAGGAAAATAAGAAGTTGCTTGGGGGCTCCCCATGAGGGGCCCTGCCCTTCACAAAATTATGTGTAATATATTTTTATGACTGTAAAACAATTGTTACTGAAATAGTCTATGGTATTACAAAATTTGTATTATATTTATTTGTATATTTCAAAATTTCAAAGTTATTTAAAAAAAAATTTGATACATGTTCAGAAAGTATAATATTAACTACATGTAATTTGCAAATGAATGTATAAATTATTTACACAAACATCCAAAAGTTCCATGCTCAAATTGACAGGGATGTGGGCTCCCTGAGCAAAAAAGTTAATGGATGCCCTAGGAGGGATCTCTTTCCATGGGGAAGTGGGAGGGAGGAGAAGGGCGAAGGACACACTAACTGATTAGAAAGAACAATTCACTTGCTGATCCAAAATTTTAATATTTAATGACTGGGCTAGAAATAACATTTTCATAATTACTTGATGAACTTCTTGAAGTCAATTTACTCCTTGAAACATTCACACTGCTCCCCTCCTACAACCAGATAACTGTTGAATTTCGTCTTAGTTGCCCATTAAGTTTTTGTTTGGATTAATCCATTTATTAATTAATATCCAATGGTTCCATAAGCATTACCAACATGTGGTGCATCCTAATAACATAGAAATATTGAAAAGTAATCAAAATGAAAATTCAACTCTGACCTTGGGATTTGAAATAATTTGAGGTAGGTAATATTAAAGCATTGAAAGCAATGTACAACTTGCGATATATACTTACTATTCTCCCCTGACACTTCTCCCCTGAATGTCACACACAGTTTTTAACTATTTTTGAGGTTAAATAAATAAAAAAGTAAGCTCAGAGACGTTCTTGCCCATGCAAGAACTCTCGCATAAAAGATCATCCTAATTTTTCTAAGGGTATTGTAAATTTGGAACATAGGAACATGTAAATCGCCGCGATGTATCTATCTGTATTATATGCGTTCACACGCACACACACGCACATACACACGCACAAACACACACATACACACTTATTGACAATGACGGTAGCAGAATAACTGCGTGTTGAAGCATTGAAATATTAAAAAACATTCTTTAAAATTTGGGGGTTGCTTATATAAAGTGTCCCGAACATTTTCAAAATTTTCTCAAAAATGGCTCCAAATATTTTTTTCAATTTATTGTAAGAATAGAGTAAAATACACTTATGAAGGTGACATAGGTCCGATTTTCACAGTTAACTCTAAATTTTCTAAAATTGCAAATATTTGAATTTTTTTCGGGGTCTTCTTACAACTATAAAATTGAAGATTTTTCCTTCAAATGAAATGTTGCCAATCCTAATTTTCCTAAGGGTACTGTAAATTTGGAACATAGGAACATGAATATCGCCGCGATGTATCTATCTGTATTATATGCGTTCACACGCACACACACGCATATACACACGCACAAACACACACATACACACTTATTGACAATGACGGTAGCAGAATAACTGCTGCCGGGAAGATCATTGCTCTCACCGTGTGCAGTACCCTCCAAAGTAGCCCCCCCCCCCCCCAATTGTGATTTCAAAGTCAAGGAACCATAACATCAATGAGATCGATTGGAGAATATAAATTTTGGTGAAAATCCTGCTTACGATTTAGCCGCTAGCTTTGCTCACCGACGGCAGACAGACGCTTTGATGTCAATCGATTTTTTGATATCAAGGACCCACAAAACGTGGATTCTGACTGCACGTGTTTTATTACAGAAAATAATTTGCTACATATTGAGACAAGATTTATCGACTTTTCTGTTACCTGGGCCCAGTAAAAAGAGCATTTCTGTCGAAATTCCGTTTTTCCCGCAGCGTTACAATACTTTCTCTTTACTGCGTAAACAGTAGCGAGAAAGTAAAACAATCACAAAATGGTTGTTTGCGTAGAAATATCAATGACGGCATCTAAAATATATGAAAATATAAAATCTTCTTTTCTCATGAATGTGTATGCCAGCTTTCTACACTTTAATATTTTCCAGATACTGTTTGTAATGCACGTTGCATAACAGGCTCCTCTTTTCGAACTCCACCAATATATTCTATTATTAGTAATGTTTTCTTTTCGAAAAATGTAGGTGTAGTCGTTGTGAACTAAACTTATTTTACCTTTACACGATGTAGGTAGTATGTAGGTAGTCATCTTCACTAAACTTTAGTATTAAATGCAATGTACTGCTACGGAAACTGTTTTCGTATTGAACATTTAGTTGACATTATTAAAATATAGACTTTTTGTTTTCAGACGTTTAAAAATGAAGAAATAGAAACTTTACTATTACACTTTAGTATATCTATTAGACCTTCGGTGTTTATGACTATTTGATCTTATTAATTGAATCTTCTAATTGTAGACCTCTTTTGGTATTATTATACGCGCACGTTTTCTTGAGCCCCGGAATAACTACCTCCACTCCTTTGCCAACATTAGTTGAATTGAGAATAAATTATAGTAATGATCAATGAGCATTGTGGACAAAATCTGATATCCAGAAATGTTCGCTCCCATGTAATAGAAACTATTTTGCATCCAAAAACAAACTACAAATTTGATATAAAATTCTTTGTCAAATTAACCAAACTCCCCACTCCTCACGCAACGAGCGAAGCGAGGGCTCAAGAAAACGTGCGCGAATAATAGACCCTCTGTCACATAGATCTTATGTCGCATTAGACCTGGTTCGCAATAGACGTCCTGTTCATTAGACCTAACGAGTATCAGACCTTTTGTCCTCAAATATGGCGTTCGGAAACCAATAGAAAAGATTCTGTATTATGTTACCAGCCTTTGTTCTACTTACACAAGGCAACAAAAACTAAATTTTTTGTCACAGAAAGAAAAATATGTGATTTTGATAATATTCTTCTCTTGAATTCAATTATGACATCCGTTTTTCCCCATCCCGTAAGGTTTCCGAGAGACAGGCGTTTATAATTTCAAATATTTTAATACTTTCTACATTCTTAACTACACAATATTCAAACATTCTGACTCACCAAGAAAGTAAGAAATGATTTTCTGCTATATTTTGCCTATAGACCATCTCTCTTAATGCTCCAACAATAATCGGCCAAAATAGTAGAATTCCATTTGCCTTGATATCTCTTTACCGTAGCTGAAACTTCCCTAAAACTGTAACATTTTTGTATGCTTGCCATGCTACTTTCTCCAGTGGACACAATGGTCTCTCAAACTTTCAATCATGCATTAATGATCTATTTGTGAACACTTAAAATATTCCTTCTTTAATTTTTGCACCATTGATTTTAATAAATTTTTCTTCTATGTGCAGAAAACCAGGAGTATTCTCCATGGTTTTACAAAACTCTTCATTTATCATTATTTGGTATGTAATGGATGTAATACATATTCTTAGGGTTACATGTTTCTCATTTTAAGCCCAGGAATAATTGATTCGCATTTGGACCATTCTTTTTTAATGTAATATTTCTTTCTGTTATTACTGTCCCGTTCACACATAAAACAACAGTACTTTGGGAGCTAGTGTTGTTAGCCGAATTCGTTGACTACGCTCCGAGAAGTCACGGGGGTTAATCGAATTCGAGTCTCGCGGGTTGGGAGACCGGCAAGGAACCCCGGGATCTAACGGCGTCGAGTCCCTTGCGGAAGGGAGACTTGACATAGAAAGTAAAGGAGGCTTACTCCACGCAAGCGCTCAACACCCAACAAGGGTTTTAGAGACGCGTTGCGTCATTCACGCAACAAATTAATTAAAAAACTCATGAAAATAATATGAACCTGAAGTATTTGCAGTTTTATTACGTTTGGATAATGTCTCGTAGGGAGTGGGCTATTTGCGATAAAATGTTGTAAGATGGAACGCAGGCAACTTTTGTGAAAGAAAGGGGATTGAAATATTTCGTTGAAGCGTGTGAAAGGCGAGAGGATTGTAAAGGGAGGGGAGCTCAAGTGAAAGTGAAGGGAGCTCAAGAAGATGGCGAATCACTTCAACAACATTAATTTAGCGAGGTATGCCTCGCTTAAGGCTTCTACACACTGGCGAATTTGACGGACCGACAGTCGGGACAATAAAATTGGATTCTTGGCTACACACTGTCCGACCAACAACCCGATTTTTCAGTAGTGCTCGGAATGTCGAAAAGGCAACATCTAAGCGAGCCTGAAGGAAATCTGAGGAAACTGAAACGCTGTTGTCGGGCTGTTGCACATTGAATCCCGACCTCAAAAATCTGGCCAAAAACGAAGAAAAAAGTCATCTTTAGAAATGTTTATGTTCACAATAGTTTACCCTTAGAGTCATAAAGTTAAAATGCAGGTGAGGAACACATCTTTTGTATTCATCTTCAGAACCCAGTTGGACAGCTAACCACGTACAATCGCATTCTAAGTTACTAAAATTTTTGACAAAGTTTAAGTACAACTATACCATGTATTAAAAAAAAGATTTTGTCAAAGTGAATACTGAATATTTTTAATTACTAAAGTGAAATAAATGAATGAGAAATTCTGAAAAAAACAAACATCATGTGTTATAGTAGACCTAAATAATTCTACGTCAAATGTGCAATTTTCTTGAATATTCTACGCATTACCTTTCAAAATTACATAGGTTGCTACATCTCGCTACAAGTGCATTGCTGACACATGAGTTAAATTTTCAAACGAGCAGTCTGGGTAGAGAATGACCATCTGATAGATATCGGGCTCGATACCACAGGATGACCAGTGAAGTAAAACTCATAAAATGTTACGTTTAATTTGGCAATAGCTCTGTACAGGCTGGAGCGGCCGAAAGATGTGAGCTCAGTGACTTCTGAGCGAATACGCTGCTTTGGCCGTCGTGCTCCTCTCTAGTGCGCTAGTAGTAGCAGACAACGTTTGGAATGTGAATGCCGACTGTCCAGTCAGTGTGTCAGTTATATATGTTTTTACTTGTTTACAAGGTTACCAGAACAAGATTTTTACAGATAATATTATTATTTCACAAAGGTTGTTTCCGGAAAGTTTCAGGATGAAGTGTGTCAAAACATATTATTGTACATTTGGAAACGTGAAGCAAGTGGCAGGTCGCGGGGTGCAGATCTTTCTTGTTGATGTGTCTAATGGTATACATAACTCGTGTTTGACTAAAGGAGCTTTTAAGCCGTGTGATAATGATTTTCTTATGATATTGTACGTAATTGCTGCAATTTATAGATAAAAACAGTTACTTTTCTACATGTTGACTTTATTCTCAAAATTGTGGTCAAAATTCACTTCCATTGGCGATTTGAAAAGAAATTTGTATTGTATGTTTTATTTTATTTCTGACAAATTTGATCTGTAATTTTATTTCTTGAAAATTTCGACTTCATATTCGTTATCAGCGACCTCCAAAACCCTTAAGTACCAGAGAACTTTCCAATTAAACAACTGTTTCACATTTGGGCCAGAGTTTTGAGGTCTGGAAGCACTGTAAGTTGGTCCAACACTATTACACAATATTCAGTTTGTCTGGCAGTATGGTGGGGGAATCGGTAGTCGTGTGGTCAGGACTAACCAACCGGCCGACAAAAATTTCTGTTGGACAACTTGCCTCCATATGATGCAATTTGTCGGATCAATTGACCGTTTGGCCCGACAAATTGGTACGTGTGAGGGGCTTTTAGAATTCAAAACTCATTGCTTTTAGTGTGGAGAGCAGGTACGACCAGACCATGCGAAGAAACAAATAAAAAAGCCTCCCTCAAAACGCAATATATTATACCCTGTAAGGAAATTAGTTGTTAGAGAAACTGATTTAAGACTAGCGAGAAATCATAGTGATGATTTTGGACGTTCTAAAGTATATCGTGTAGAGTCGTGTATTCGTTATATTGTGTAGAGGCAGTAAATGACTTGGTAGCTGCTGATGCACAGTATTATTTCATGCTCACGAACGCACTGCACCAGTACCCAAATGAGACAGGAACACAAATTATAAACTGGCCCTGCAACGATGAGGTAGAATCAGCTTTGCAAACAATTTTAGTTTTCTTGAAAATAGTGACGAGGAATACCAATTTGCCTCTGAAGGGTTGATAAATGTAATTGAACGTGATTTTTTCCACATTGAAAAATAATTAAACACGTCTTCTTAAAAGTACGGGAGCAATAAATTGGTATTGGTATTGCTGTATGTTTCAAGGATTTACAGATACTCCACTCGAGGGAAAACTTCCCTGCTGATTTAGTGAATATCGAGTGTTAATCATTTAATAATGCCAATCGCACTCTCTCAATCCAGCGCGCTCAAGAGCCTAAACGATATTGCAAAAAATTAATGTTAATATATGCATTTTGTGGGAACTTTTTTAGACTTTAATTCTGTAAATAATAATTGTTTTGGCAAAACGCATAGTTTTTAAGATATAAGCAAAAACTAAAAACAGAGCGAAATTTTAAGGTGTTTTTGCAATTTTCTCTGTGAAGCCGACTGTTTTTGAGGTAGCAAACGTCAAATTAGAATTCGACATCCCCCAAAACATATAGGACCGTTGAGAAAAAACCTTTTGAGCACCAATTGACTGGACTACTATAGTTTTGTACGTGTATTCTCGCGTGGCTTAAGAAAATACAACAATGGTCGTTAAACAGATTACCAATCGTCCATCATGGTACACTGGAGTATCCATCTCAAGTGCAATGAATGCCGGTAGAGAGGTGAGTACAAACCGCAAACTTTTCACCCCCACGGAAGAGCCAACAACGCCCAGAGCCTGTGCAAGACGTGTGTGTCGATTTCGCGAAAAGTTGTATTAGACGTACGGTGCATGACGTTTTCCTAAAAAACGATTTGCCTACTGTAATGAAAGTTCTTTATGATCATTGGTGATGCTAACTTACCCAATTCCAAGAGGTCATTTTATCGCATTCTCAAAGAAATTGGATTTGAATTTGCGAGAAAGAACAATATTGTTATTGTAGATAAAGATGACAATATTTCATGGACGATAAATTATTTGAGAACAATTCGTCGTTTACGACAAGAAATGTCCGGCACGAAAAAAATTACCTTCATTAAACGTGGGTAAACGCACATACTTCAGGAAACATTTGGACGAATACAAAAATTAGAGACATAAGGCAAGCATTTCTGGAGAGGCTCTCATTAGGGTTAAATAAGTGGTAGTACAGAATAACACAGACTTTCTCGAACTAGTTAGTTTTCTAATTTATTTGGTCTGATCTCGCGTTTCGGTTTCGCCCCACCAGCTGTCAACACTCGCCGCCCAATGTACTTTTTTTTTTAATTTACAATTTTTCATTTTCCTAATAGTAGAACCTAAATATAACTTTAACAATACTAAAGAAGAGAAAAACCTCATTGAAAAAAATGGAGCCATTATTAAGAAAATGGTATTTAAGCATTACTGTAAATGAGAAAATTGAAGCTCCTTTTCACAGAAAATGTTTGTGTTTTCGAAAAGCTTTATTGGAAGTCATTTGAAGCATTTTAACTCACATATGCAATAATGTACTTATCTACAAATTTTGATCAAATTGGTAAAACCAATGAACGTGCATTTCTTTTCCTGTAATTGATGTTGCACTTACTGCACATTTTTCTAGTTCTTTTGTGACAATGAACGCAATCTCATGTTTGATTCGTATTTCTTTGAGCTTCTTTTGGAATATTTCCAGTTGTTACACTAACTTCCACACTAACTAACTGTATTCTGCTATAAAAAGTACCTATTCTGTCTACTTTCGATTAAGGATAAATGCCACGACAGTTTGACTATGCTAATAATACGCTATAAAATAACCTTCCACAGCCTCAAAATCATTGTTGTCGATAATTGTGTGTTAGTTCTGCATATGAAGTTCAAGAAATAATTTGTGTTACAAACTAAAACATCAACCCGTTTGGGGGAAGGTTTCTTATTTTTTATCTCTGTTTCAACTCGTATACCTAGTTGTAATCATGTTTGCCATCGAGCATTAGCTCAAAGCGAACTTTAATAAATCTAACTGCGAACCTCAAACTCATCCTTTCAGGAAGGGACTCGTATCATTTGGGCCTTCATCACTTTCCTCTTCTCTATGAAGCTCAGTCAATGGTGAAAATAATGTCATATTCTGAATCTCGATATGTAACTGTTTCGAGAAGAGCGAAACTGAAAAATAACGTTTGCCAGATTATGAGTCTAACCTCAAAATGCTTCCCTTAGTGCCCAGAGGCGTTTACGGGTGCTTCATCACTTTTATTTCGAAACAGTTGGGACAAACTATTTCAAACCAATTTCATATCATCGTCTGATCATTTAACACTAGAATAATATGTAAAACAAAGCACTAGTTCTGAGATTGAAGATATCATTTCAATTATTATGCGGTGAGCGCGCGAAAACACGGAGACTGTTGCACCTTCGAAATAAAACTCATAAATAAAAGAAGGTTGGACAACTACTGAAAAGTTTTTCAACTGATAGGTTTATTTAATTCCTAATCTGAAAAACAGATACTATTTAAGTCAAATACTAACGCATTGAATTAGGACAATTATTCATTAAACATGTGACACCGTTAGGTGTCTCTGAGAACTGACGAGATAAGACATGTAACAAAAGAAGAAAAAAATGTTGAAATTAGACGAGACTGCTGATGTTACAATAGAAGGTGTCATAGGCAACAGCAGCGGCAGCGAATCGACTTTCGAACTGCGGTCGGAGAGCTCTTGTGAAAGGGATTTGGGTATTAAACCGCTTGCAGACGAGTCTGCTATGCAGTAGAGTGACGATAGTGAAAGGGGGCGTGTGTGCTACACAGAAAATTGGAACCGTGTCCCGCTTGCGAATACGCAAGCGGAACTGGCGTTGTCGCACACGCTTCAGACAGTTCGTGAACATGTGCACCGATGAAGGAGGCGCCTCGAGCAATCGACCAGGGAGGTAAGTACTCGCGGATGAATTCTGTTTCCTTTGTATTCATCGGGATCATTGTTAGGAGGAATAAAGATTAGTTTGGCACCCCGGGCCTGGTATAGCGAAGCGGAGACAAGACGGTGGCGTTTCCTGTGTTGGTAAGGGCTGGAAGCGACAAGCAGACTGGCAATTGAGTTCGCGTTTGGCCGCCGGGTAGTGTAGTGCAGAGTCCGTTGTGCGTAAGTGCGTAAGTGTGTAAGTGCTACAGGTAGACAACTAGTGGTGCTGAAGCAGCACGCACTTTCTCGCCATTAGAAACGGTTATGTAATACTATTTATACCACAATTTCTCACCGAATTAACACATCTGCCATTTTTAGTAAAACTCATTTGAAATCGTAGAATATTTGGTACGAAAATTGAAAATTTTCAAGCTATAGATTTTTTATTTAAAACTAAATGAAAATATATTGCTGGCTTTGAATTCATTGTGTATGCAATGCATTCACGAACATATCGGATGCGTTTTTTAGACTTACAATATTCTTCGTAAGCAGTATGCGGGAAAGTAAAATAATTAAAAGTTAATAAATAAAACTATGCTAATAGTGTTGGCAAACAATTGCAAATAGATTGAAAAATATAAAATAGTAATTATTAAACACTATGGTATTGTAATAGTCTAGAAATATATAAAAGAATTAGTTTATATTACCGCGAAAGAAATACAGCTTCATAAACTGTTTCTGCGCCTTCTGTAAACAGTGCGGCGCACAGTGGGCTGAAATGGGCTGAAACGCGCGCATTGGGTTGCGCGAGTAATTCTTTGAAAATAATGCTTTAAAAATGTTGTTGCGAGCTACAGATCTTTAATATAAGATCTAAAATAACTAAATTTCGTAAACAATTGCAAATTACAGATGGCGCCACCCTCATTTTGAATAATTGTTTTCATGCGATTTTGGTGGAGATTAGAAAGGCATACAAACCTGACAAAAAATATCATTTATTTTCCAAATAAAGGAATGTGTACCATTGGGTTGTAGGGGTGGATAATTTCGAATTTACTATCAAAATAGAAAAATTTGAAATGTCAAATTCAATAAGGTGATTTTTTGTCAATGTTACAATTTCAAAAAAAAACAAAAAAAACCACTTTGTCTTAAATCTAAAAGTTGAAATTTTTACTGAAGTTTGGTGTCATAGCAATCTACAATGTGTTACATTTTCATATTTTTATCTGGTCCTCCAACTGAGATATTACTGCTAAAAATTTGGAAAAAATCGAAAATTCCAATATTTAAGAGGGTGTAATTTTTAAGGGGTAAGTTATTTACCAATGATATTTTACAAAACGTAAATATACTGCTATGTGTAAAAGCACAGAAAAAAATAAAGCAGAGATTCTATTCCTTCTTTGAGAAATTACTCTCAGAATATCGAACTTGGTTCATTTGCGGTCCATAGATTTAGTTACAAATATTTCTCAAATAAAAACATAGAAGTTAGGTAAATAATATTTTATTTGTAGGCCAGAGTATACTGAATCCAATGCTTTTTATTCTAGAATGCTAGAATTTACCAGAGCTGACTAATTTTGAAAAGAGTAAACCTCTACAAACGCGAAAAATGGCTCACGGCGTAAAACAAAAATGGCCGACAATTGTAAACCAGATACAATAAAAATTAATCAAAGATGATTTTGAACAGCCAATACATAAGGAAATTTATGTACAAAATATGAAGTATTTTCGAGATGGTCGAGCGACCAATGTATTACATTTTGGACCGTTTAAAATGGATTGACCCCTTCAGAAAAATCAGGTTTTGTTCCCACGGAAATTTTTCCAGTAACTTGCTATTTTACTCAGAAAATACTTTATATACTGTATTCTAATGTGTTTTATTATGTTTTTTTTTATATATATTGTGTTACGATTGCTCACCCAAAGATATTTTTAGTCATTTCGTTTCTCGATTTTTATTAATAAAAATTTGTTTTTTCAAATCTTTGCTGAAAACTAGATGCAATGCATTATATATTACTAATATGTATTTACCAGAAAATAAAGGCGTTCTAACTATTGTAAACTATCAGTCCTTTTTCGGTATTGGAATTCCTTTTATTAAAGAAAAAATCCAAACACGGTATTCTGTTAGAAATAATCTCATCAATAAGTGACCCTACAAGTCAATAGTACACGTAAACAAATGTTAATCATGCAGGAAGAAAATTTGTATTCATGGTGCTCTTCACGACCATGTAAGGATTTAAACTGAATTTATTCTACCCTCTTTGGGCTTGTCAAAGTAACAATATTTACTTATGAATCAATCTCGCGATTTTGGAAGTAACCAATTAGCAACGTATCGCTATAATTATCATCAGCAAACATTACATTTTTTGAGAAGAGATTCAGGAAACCGAAAAAATAATATTTTAACTTGTCTTGAATAATTGAAAGAAAAAACTGAAAAGAAAGTTCTTGAAGACATCTTTTGATGAACTTCATTGCAATGAATGATGAAAATTAATTTTAGAGTTTAAGTTTGGTGTTGCAACTCATTCCCTTTTTCTAGGTTCAAGTTTGTAAGACATTTCACCACTAGCTTGACAACAAAGCCACAGCACCACAGCTTGAGTTTTAGCAATTTAATTTTACATTTCAAAATATTTAAGTCTTCTTTTTTAAATTAAGTCTTTCTGATTTCTACAGTTACGAACAAAATACGAAGATAAGAATAAGAACAAAAAATCTATATACACAGATAATACTTTCTTAAGATTTGTTAGATTTTTGGTACCAAAACATAATTTCAGAAGTTTTGAGGACAGTTGTAGGGATTATTCAGCAACAAAATTTTCTTTTAAATTAGTTTTATTTACAACAGAACAACCATTTCACGTTAGAACTTAAATTATATCAATATTTATGTTTCAGAGTAGTGGATAATTTCATGGCAAACATGTAGCAAAAGCAGTAGACCAACTGTATAAAAAAATCAAGTATAACAATACACACAAGAATTATGTACAAAATAGTAGCGGATATGACAGACCAACGCAACTTGACGCAGAACAAAGTAAAAGTTTTTAACAAATTGTTACCAACGCTAGAGGAGAAATAAACCTAACGTTGACGATATTACAATACATATGTGCATCTCTTCTCACACTTTCTACGTTTATTTCGTCGTAACTTTTAGATTTTGTTACTTCCTTTGCTCGCTTGTTGAAATCAATGTCTTGTGAATGAAATAATATAGGTGACAAAATTCAAGTATTGGAGTGTCGATTTGGCATGATAGCCACTGGTAGCAAGATGCGCGAGCGCCCACGCGTATGCGCAGGTTTCTGGCAAGGCGCTTGGAATCTCTAGTATTTTAATCTTTTTTCAAATGCTGTCATTTTCACGGACGCAGCTGCATCTAATCTTAACATGTAAGTATTGAAATAGACTATTTTCTCTAAAAGTCCTAGCTGAGTGGGTGGAGGTGGAGAACAGTTACAGTTTTTTAAAGTTATGCTTAATTTCCGATTTAAATAACATGGAGATTAATTGTATTAACAAAAATGCTACGTTTTGATCGCCTTTTTCTAAAATATATCGCAATCAAAATGTGATTTAAAACTTAAAATTGGATTTAGGGACTCATAAATAGCATATATAGTCACATTATTTGCCATTTCTGAGAATTTGTTTTTCAATGTGCGTATTTCCATTTCAGCTCACTGTGCGGCGTTACAACAACCGGTTACAACAACCAACATTGACAGCTCATCTATTCGTTTTCGTATTTAACACGATTAAAGGACGCCATTTAAAATGTTTAAGGCCCTAGCGATGTTTACAGACGGACGTTTTGCCGTCAATCGATTTTTCGGTATCAAGGACCAATAAAATGTAGATTCTGGCTACGCCACGTGTTAGAGGATTTTTTTTCTAAATTTAGCAACTGGAGTTTTTCGTTACCAGGTCCTTGTAATAAGAGTTTTACTGCCGATATGTCCTTTTTTCGCGCAGCATATCTTTTAGAGAAGGCCTTTTTAAGAAGTTTTCTTAAGGACGAGAAAGTAATTGGCGACGAGGTGGTCTGTATTAGCATGCTGATGAAATTTATGACTCAGTAACTAGCAGGGAGGTTGTGGTTTGCGACAAGACGCGTATCTATACTCCGATTTCAACGAAGTGGCGCTTCAAGGTCACAAGCTCGAAGGAGGGAGGAACATTAGCATCGAATTGGGAGCTTCGTTTGACTTAAATTTTTTGGTATTGGAGCTCCCAATTGGCCCCTCTTCGTCCAGCTCGTGACCTTGAAGCGCCAGTAACTTAAATAGAAGTGTAACGCGTCGCGCGCGTGTGCAGATGCAGATTCGGCGCGGATTGGCAGGGGTGAACCACGCCGTGCTGTTCTCGGCGTCGTCACGAAGAGTCATAGAGCCATTCCACGTGAAATCGACAAAAAAGACCAAAATTTCACCTTCATATATTGAATTATTTTCTATTTTTTTCTATTTATTATATGGATCAAATGAATTAACATGTCTATTTTTATTTTTTTTCTATTATTTTCGGAATTATAGCATAATGAAATTTGCAAAAACTTACGCGCTTCACTAATTTAAAAATATCACATATTTTAATACATTAATTATAGAACTTCCGTTCAAGTTATATTCGTAACTTAACAATTTTAATTTTTGAAATTTTGCTTAATATTGAATTTCCTAAATTTTCAATTTTTAAACAAAATTTAAATTTTGAAGATTGGATATTTCTGTAAACTCGATGAGCTAAAAAAATAAAATATTAATAAACGTTCTAGAGTATTGTTGATAACTTCAGAAAAAATCAAAGTCAGTAACTTAAGTCAGTAACTAAAAACAAATTTTCTCGAAAACTCAACAATTTTCTGTGAAAATTAGCTCAAAATTCCGCAGACACGCTCAGAAGCCATTTTCTCAAAAATGGGTCCAAATTATTTCTTCAAACATTTCGAACGGATAGTGCTAATTTCTCTGTTTAATATGACGTATAATTTATTGTGGAGAATTCTTTCGCTTTTTCCAGAAATTACACAAATGTAATTTTTTGGAATATCTTTCATGCCGTTGCATATATCCAGATATTTGTAAGCCCCATTTCATTTTTGAGTTAAAGTGATTCAAATGACTTGAAATGAGGTTTTTCGAAAACTCAAAAAGTTTCTGTGACAAAGCGCTTTTGAATTTTACTTTTACAGTAACTCTTAAACGTCATTTTCTTGAAAACAGCTCCAACTTTTTCAATGAAAATTGCTATTTAAAACATAATTTTACATTTCTTTAATATTCTGACAGTAATATTTCGATAGAAACCCTAAAAATTGAAGAAATGACAAAATAATGTATTTTGGGCGGCGATAGAGAGGTCAGAGAAGAGAGAATGGAGCTTGGTCAGAGAATGGAGCACGAAAGACCTTAAAGCCAGTCCACACCGAGAAAATTAGAAAAAATTGAAGCCGTTTTTGAGAAAAATCTTCTTTCTGTAATTTTTTAAGTTGCAAATATTGCACGAAGACTACTTTTTTCCTAGGGCTTTTATCCAGCCGACAGCCGGTTGCCCTTTACGTCCCGAAGGGCCGCATATTACATTATACACTAGACAAACACCTTGCGGGCTCCTCTGATCTGAGGTCAGCAGAACGCGAGGCCCTCCGCGACAACACACACATAGTCAAGGGACAAACAGCCATGCCCAAGGCGGGACTCGAACCCGCGACCCTTCGAACCGAAGCGCTGAGTCGGTACACGCTCTTAGCCACCTCGGCCATCCAGGTCGGCACGAAGACTACTTAAATTTTTAAAAAAAACTGTACATGACCTGAATGAAATAACTATTTACAGAAAAAAATTTCATTTGAAGGAGTACATTTAAGTTCATTTTTTTGACATTTTCTCAACTTTTCTGTTTCCTAATACAGGAACAGTAATATTCCATCAAGAATATTAAAGAAGAGTAAAACCTCGTCCTAAACGACAATTTTCATTGAAACATTTTCTCGCTATTTCAGTTTCCTTATAGAAGAACTTTAAGAATATTAGAGAAGAGTAAAATCTCGTTCTAAATAGAAATTTTCATTGAAAAATTTGGAGCCGTTTCTAAGAAAATGGCGATTAAACGTTACTGTAAATGCGAAATTTGAAGATCTTTTTTCGCAGGGATTTATTGAGTTTTCGAAAAACTTCATTTAAAGTCATTTGAAACATTTCCACTCACTAATACAATAATGCATACTAATTGATGGAAATGTGCGTATGAACGGCATTAGACATATTTTTAAAAAATACACTTTTTAAATTAAAAAACAACAACAGATGAATACACAAAAATGAACTTTACGTCAAATAAAAAGGAGAAATTAGCACAATCCATTGGAAAAATTTGAAGAAAAAATTTGGACACATTTTTGAGAGAATCTTGTTTTTGTAATTTTTTAAAATTGCAAATATTGTACGCTCTATTGCACGAAAAACAGTGAAATTTTCAAACATAATGTATATGATCTTCATGAAAGATCTATTAATGGACAAAAAATTTCAAATGAAGGAAAAATATCTATCTTCAATTATACAGTTGTAGGACGACGCCGAAAAAAATCACAATTTTGCAATTTTTGAAAATTCAGAGTTAACCGTGAAAATGGGACCTATGCCACCTTTAGAAGTGTATTATAGTCTATTCTTACAAGAAATCTAAAGAAAAAATTTGAAGCCAGTTTTGAGAAAAGTTTGAATACGTCCGGGGGGCGTCATGTAAAGTATCTCCAAATTTTAAAGAATGTTTTTTCAAAATCTCAAAGCTTGAACTAGAGCCAGATCGACAAGTGATTCTTCAATTTGGAAAAGATCGTATGAATAGTTTAGGAACTAGTAGTGTTCACAGGCGGACGGACAGACGGACGGACAGACGGATGGACGAACGTTTTTCTTTCAATCGGTTCGTCGGCATCAAGGACCCACAAAACTGCAATTCTGGCTATACCACGTGTAAGAGATTTTTTTTCTTAGTTTAGCAATTGGATTTATCCACTTTCTTGTTTTCAGGGCACGGCATTGATTTTCTTCTGTCGAAAATTCGCCGTTTTTTCGCGCCACATTACCTAACTTTATCCATACTACTTACAGAGTATAGTATAACTCCGTATATACTTACGTATACGAGAAAGTAACAATTAAAGATGGAGATTTTTCCTTCAAATGAAATTGCTTGTTCAGAATCAGCTCTTTCTATAAGGTGATGAACATTTTTTGAAAATTTTAGTTATTTTCGAGCAAATTACATGCTATATGTTCAATTTTAAAAAATTACAAAAACAAGAATTTTCTTAAAAACCGTTCCAAATTTTTTCCTTAAACTTTTAGTACGGGTTGTGCTAAATATCATCCATAAAATGACATAAACGGCAAATTGCTCTATGGTTTTGTTTTTTCAAAAATTACAAATTTTTTTGACAGCCTCTCACGTTAATATTTATATTAGCGGCAATTTGTTCTCATTTTTATATTTTTTTTTCGAAAACTCAAAAGATTGCTGTGAACAATAGCTTGAAATTCCGCTTTTACAGTAACGCTTAAACGCCATTTTCAAAACAAAACGACATTTTTAAATGAAAATTTCTATTTTGTGTGAGGTTTTAGTCTTATTTATTGTTCTTAAAGTAATATTCCTGTTTTACTATTAGGAAATAGAAAAATTGAGATAATGTCAAAAAAATGTAATTTGATCGGCGATAGATGACAGCTGGCAAGAGGATGGGGCAAGACCGTGGAGCTAGCCAGCCAGTCGAGTGTCACCCTGCCATCGTTCCCAAAAGCTGATTTTAAGCTACCAGGGAGAGGCACTCGGATCAGAAGAGAGGATGAATGCCTTTGTTAATGTCGCGTGTAAGGCTCCGGAGTCACTTATTACTTATACTTCGAACTGATACTTCTGACTTGCGTCTCGAATGTGGCTTCGAAATTCTCACTTGACTATGCGTTTCGAAGATGAACTCCTAGACTAGAAGAGTCTAGAGTCAAGAAGCCCAGAAGGGCTTCGAAGATAGACTCGCAGTGACTTACATCTCGAACTCGCACGTGCGAACACTTACGTCTCAAAGACGCACTTGTAGTATTTAATTTCAGCGCTAAATTTGTGCTTGGGGCTCCATCTCTTGAGTTGACCTTAGCATGTGCTCCGACCGGCACTTTGCGTTCTCGCCTGATTCGGGAATCGAACTCAGTCCATCACCGCGTTAACGTGACATCGCCAACGCCACAGCCGGTACTATGGTCGTGCACTGTCATCCTGTGTCCGGCCCGGGTGATCGAGAAGGCGACGGTCGAGGCGGGTCGTCGGCAGCGTTCATCACACAACACCGCCAGGGGTGGCTGTGATCGAGACGGGAAACGTAGGGGGCGCTTGCATTGCCGCAGGCTCCGCCGGTGCCCAGCCACTCAGGAAAGAAGTCACACACATATTATTAGAGACTGGATTTTTATGTAATTACATATTTTTTGTCTTTCTACTTTTCGCTCTCAAAATTTTAATCTTGGCGAATTGTCGCCGTCCAAACACAATATCCAATTTTTTCGTTACACATTTTTACATATTTTGTACTATATTACATATTTTACATATTTCGCTATTTTCACAAAATATTTTTTTATTCTATCAATTTTCTTACATATTTTATGTAAAGAACTATTTTCAAAAAATTCAGCAATTTTTCCTATAATATTTCTGCGTGCTATTGCGTACTCTACTCGAGGTACGATACGTAAAGACGCGGTGGGATATTCTCCCAGTCCGGCGCGCCTGCTTCAGTTATCTCATTAGCGGGAAGTGCGATTCTGTGACAGATCATTTTCACATTTAGGTGTAAAAAGTATCATTGACGCCACGTTTGTCGACCTTTAACCAGAATTTCCAAGAAACTTTGGCGATCCTCGTCTTGTAACACTTCGATGAGAATATTCCATGCTGAGGTGATTGTTTACTGGTCGTAGATATCACCAGTTTGTAGTACGATAGTTTCTATTGCTTCTAGTCTGGCTGCTAAACTACATTCCTGGATAACAATTTGTGAAGGTTTTACTACCGATGAGAAATTTGTATGATGCAAGTGTGCATCAACTTGTGCTTTCCAAATGAATGACGTTTGATTTTGTTTCTAAAATTTGTATAGGAAATTTTTTATAGACGTAAGTTCGAATTATGTAAATGTGTTTTATAATTAGAGTATTTTAACATTACATATTATATCCGATTCTATATATTTATTACATATTCTTACTGTTTTTATTACATATTTATGTACATATTTTGACGTTTCATAGTACATATTTTTTTGTCTCTACATATTATTTGCGGCGGCACATTAATTATGTGTTAGTTTTTACTTGTAATAGCTTCAGTCAGAATAGTAAACCACAAGTCCTCAATAAGAAATTTTGTAAACTCATTCATGACCATGTTTATCATCATATTAGTTTTTAATAAATGTGTTGTGAAATTTGTTCTGTGTGTTTTATTGAACATGCAATCCCGCAGCCAAAGACCGTCCGTAGATTACAATACGTAGTATAGAGAAAGTTATGTAATGCTGCGGAAAAAAGATTTCGAGATTAAACGGAAATACACGTTTTAGGGGCCGCTGTATCAGCGGCCCCTAAAACGTGTTTTTTCTTTCTTTCTTTCTTTCTTTCTTTCTTCTTCCTTTCTTCTTCTTCTTCTTCTTCTTCTTCAAAATGTCCATGTGTCTGTCGCTCTGTCTGTGAATACTACTAACGCCTAAACCATTCGTACGATCTTTTCCAAATTGAAGAATCACTTGACGATCTGGCTCTAGTTCAAGCTTTGAGATTTTGAAAAAACATTCTTTAAAATTTGCGGGTACTTTACATGAAGCCCCTGGGACAATTTCAAAATTTTCTCAAAAATGACTCCAATTTCTTTCTTTAAATTTCTTGTAAGAATAGAGTAAAATACACTTATAAAGGTGACATAGGTCCGATTTTCACAGTTAACTCAAAATTTTCGAAAATTGCTAATATTTGAATTTTTTTCGGAGTCTTCTTAAAACTACAAAATTGAAGATAGAGATAAAGTACACTTATAAAGATGGCATAGATTCGATTTTCACGGTTAACTCTGAATTTTCGAAAATGGAAAAAGGTTTTCTCGGCGTCTTCCTACTACTACAAAATTTAAGAGAGCAATTTTTCGTTCAAATGAAATTTGTTGTTCATTATCAGTTCTTTCATTAAGGTCATGTATATTTTTGTAAACTTTCAGTAGTTTTCGCGTAATATTGCCTGTGATATGAGAAATTGTAAAAATTTACAAAACCAAGATTTTGTCAAAACTGGCACTAAATATTTTCTTAAAACTTTTGCAAGAGATAGTGCTAAATGCACTCTCTCAAATGGTTTACTCGCCACATTGCTCTATTCTTTCGTTGTTGTTTTTTTCAAAAATTGCAAAAATGTTATTGTTATTTTCTAGCTTCTCCCGTCGTTAATATTTACATTAGCGGGAATTTGTTAACATTATTATATTTACGATACATGTGCTTTAAATCATGTCATATAAAGTTTCTCCGGAACTTAACAGTTTTTTGTAAAAATCAGCTCAAATTCCGCATTTTCAGAAACGCTCAAACGCCATTTTTTCAAAAATGATTCCAAATTGTTTCGTCCATTTTTTCCAACGGATTGTACAAAATGCACTGTTTAATATGAAGTAAAGTTCATTTTGGTGTAATCTTTTCTTTTTTAAATAACTCAATTTTTTTTAAAAAACCTCTCACTCCATTAATATGCACATTTCCAGAGATTTGTTAACACTGCTAAATTTGTGAGTGGACGTGCTTCAAATGACCTTAAATAAAGGTGTTCGAAAACTCAATAGGTTCCTGTGAAAAAACCCTTTAAATTTCGCATTTATAGTAACGCTTAAACGCAATTTTCTTTAAAACGGCTCCAAATTTTTGAACGAAAATTGCCATTTATGTTTATTACTTTTCTGTAATATTCTCAAAGTAATATTTCGGTTCTACTATTATGAAACCGAAAAGTTGAGGAAATTAATAGGAACGTATTATGGCTACTATACAAATGTGTTTTGTATGGTAGCTGACAAGAGGATGTGGCAAGACATTACTGTTACTTTACTACGAGAAAGTCTGTTCCATTTGAAGCACTACTGGTTCATTGGAGTTTTCAAGATAAGACACTTTCAAGTCTAGAGACATATTTAGTGATCTCATACCACACAAAAATATATTTACTGTGGCTCTAACATGTCGTTACAACACGTGCCTTCCATGTGTTGGTTAAGGAAGTGCGGTCAGTTTATCACACGGTGGCCAGAGACATTTTCTCCAAAATTATACTAAGACTGTTTTCGGATCTAATAACAATCGATGCTCATGTGGATGTTTTTGCGATAAGGTCGAGGGGAAAAAGTTCAAAAGAGGCGTGTTCAAAAGCGAGTAAGCAGTCTCCGCTTGAGAACTTCATGCGTTCCCTGGCAGCACTTGCAATCCTTGGAGCCCTGCACTCTATGGTCTGGGCCCAGAAGAACCCCAACTGGACGGGAGGTCGCAACACCATCGTCCACCTCTTCGAGTGGAAGTGGTCCGACATCGCCCTGGAATGCGAGCGCTTCCTGGGGCCATATGGATACGCAGGTGTTCAAGTGAGTCACTAAACGTTACTCCTTTCCAAAAGTCACCTTGTTGTATAAAATTTCTTATTAGAGAAAATAATTCAAAATTTTTAAATATAGGTTTTTATTTTAAATTGCCACTTTTGTAAATTTTACAATATTTAAATTTGAAAATCAACGTAATACATACGTTAAAGGTCAAGGCAAAATGCTGGAGTAAAAAATCAAAGAACACCAAATGGTGTCTTTTTATTTCCAAATACATCTGCAGTATAACAAACTGCAAATGAAGCAGTAAGCAATTTTAAAAATCAAAACTATTTATTACGCTTTTTACATTTTTTAAAGAAATTGTAATTTTTAATACATTTTGTGTGAGTTGCTAGATCAACGCTGTAACTCTGAGGTTTCAGAGGGATTTCAATGGGTTCTATGATCTTCAAACTAAAGAAAGAACATTTTGCAGACCTCCCCAGCCAATGAGAACATTGTGCAGAGCGGCCGACCGTGGTGGGAGCGCTACCAGCCCATCTCCTACAAGCTGGTCACCCGCTCCGGAGACGAGGCCGCCTTCGCAGACATGGTGCGCCGCTGCAACAACGTGGGCGTCAGGTAACGCATCACTGCATGCATCTCTTCAATCACCAATCACACTTGGGTGTACACTTTCTCATGTTGAATCCGTCAACAGGATCTACGTAGACGTAGTTTTCAACCACATGGCTGCGAACGCTAACAATGCATATGGGACTGATGGCTCTACCGCAGACCCCAATAACAAACAATTCCCGGCTTTGCCTTACGGCCCAGGAGATTTCAATCCTACCTGTAGCGTCACTGATTACAACAACGCCCATGAGGTATATATTTCAATAATCATTGAAACATTTTCATTTACATTATGTACTGCATTCCACTTGTTCAACTCCACAATCTACTCATAAAATCATTTGCAGGTACGCAACTGTGAACTGAATGGCTTGAAAGACCTGAATCAAGGAACGGACTGGGTGCGCCAGAAGGTCGTCGAGTTTCTTGACCACCTCGTGGATTTAGGAGTCGCCGGATTCCGGTATGTTTACGACACACAGACTTTTGGTAGATTTTACTTTTTCTAGGACCGTACACTTGAACTAATAATTTTCGTTTGTAGTGTGGACGCAGCCAAACACATGTGGCCCGGAGACTTGCAGAACATCTACGGCAGAGTGAAGAACCTCAACACCAGCCATGGATTCGCAGTAGGCGCACGGCCTTTTTTCTTCCAAGAAGTCATCGACATGTGTAAGTGCGACAAACGTAGATCCTTTGCGTTCTTAATTCATGACTAAGATGATAAATGAACATATAGAGATTGTCCTTCCCTTTAGATGGAACAGAAGCTGTGCACAAGTACGAATATACCAGCTTCGGTCGAGTGACGGAGTTCAGGTATGGCCTCGAACTGAGCGCCGTTTTCGGAGGCAACAAGGCACTCAAGCAGCTGACTAATTTTGGTAACAATGTCAATTTAAAGCATGTAATAGTCACTAGGGTTTGAATAATAAGTATCTATTTTTCTGATATATTTAAAAATATATCTTTGACCTTTCCTGATATCTTTAAAAAGTTTCTATTTTCTTGACAAGGACCACAATGGGGCCTTATGGATAGCGATGATGCCTTGGTTTTCATTGACAATCACGACAACCAAAGAGGTCATGGTGGAGCTGGATCGATTTTGACATACAAATACCCGAAGCAGTACAAGGTGAGTACAGGTTTCCTTAATCTCAGCATGCAGCGCCTTTCACAATGCTTAACAAGCGATCTATTTTTAGATGGCTGTGGCATTTATGCAAGCCTGGCCATACGGCGTCACTCGAGTCATGTCCAGCTACTTCTTCACTGATTCCGATGTCGGTCCCCCAGCTGACGGCAATGGAAACATCAAGGACGTGATCGTCAACAGCGACTTCACCTGCGGCCACGGCTGGGTGTGCGAGCACCGCTGGAGGCAGATCTACAACATGGTGGCATTCAGGAAGACCGCTGAATGTAAGATCAATGAAAGCCGTAGTGCCAAGGATGTGTGTGTGTGTGTATGTGCGCGCGCGCGTGTATGTGTGTTATGTTTGTTTATGCTTCAAAAACTACAAATGTTTGCACTGATTGAGGTCAAATTTTGACGTGATATTCAACCCACTTCAAATATTTTTTAATCTATTTTTCGCGAGTGGAACCCTCGCCATACTACCTAACGACAAACGCAGTCCCATGAAAAAACATTACCTGTTCTCAATTACATTGTTTATTAACAAAAAAACGTATCCACTTGCATCCCATTCAGATTATTTTACAATCTCAACTAAATATTTACCTTAATGGAGGTACTTTTGTATGCTCGTGTCATGACTGGGTTGCGCCCTTCGCCAAATCCTAGGTAGATATTATATTTTGTAGAGTTATGTTTTGTATGAGAGATGGTCGTTGACGATGCAAATTGTTGACTGGCGAGACGGTGGAGTGAGTGATTTGAAAGGATTTAGGATAAAAGTATCTTCATATTGTTGAAAAGTTCGTTGGTAATTCAATGAAATTCATAACGACAATGATATAAAGATACATTAATATTGTAAATGTAGAAGGTGAAAAACACTAAGGCATAAACTCAGTACGTCAGCATTTCATTACAATTTACTCAACGTTTCGGACAGCGGCAAATTTACAGTTCTCATAGTACATTAGGAAACGATGATGTAATGTGATATCAGTGTGATATGACGATACGAGCGAGTATCGTTAATTTCACACGAGTGTATTAATACCCATTAAATCGAGTTTCATACGGTACTTTTTCTACGACTTTTATAAGTTAAACTTTTAGTTTGAATTGTTTCGTAGCAGTTGACGTCCAGGATTCAGCAAAGGCCATGTAGCGCACAACTATACTACCTGCCGCAGGTGGCTTTGGTTTGTAGAGGTACGAGAGAATACAAAAGTTGCTCTTACAATAATTCCGAGATCACCATTTTCGCTTTTTCTCTTATTTCTGAAGGTGCCAACTCCTCCTCTGATTCACTACACATTTCAAACTAAAAAAATTGGCCGTATTTAAAGGACAAACACACGGCAGCAACATATAACACAATTGCTTGCGTTCTGATTTTAACATCAGTCATATGTTCCCTCTATCACTCCCACTGCGCTAGTCAAATAGAATCAAAGTGAAATTACGATCAAATTTATTTTATATAATATTCCACATACAAATTACTGATAATAAAAAATGAAAACTGATAAACATAATATATGATTAAATGCAATTTTAATGTACACAATCGAACAAAACTTTTGCTAGAACGATTCTCAAAGACTAATGAAGTCTCAATACTTGGTTTGTAAGCTTCTCTATGATTGGTCAAGAGCCTGTATCATAATGAAATCTGTATCGTAATGAGTATTATGCAACGGGTTGGAGCAGCACCTTGGAGAGGGTGCTGGTTGGAGCCATCAAATGACCGAAATATATAATGGGAGTAGAAAAATTGATAAATATGTTATACCATAGCCGGTAGTATGCGTACTAGCGGGCTATGGTTTGTGGTATACAAGGCAGTTTAAATTTATACATATAATATTAAAATTTTATAATATCTAATTGTAAGGGGAGGTCCACCTCGCATACATCTGTGAAAAAGAAAGAATGCTATTTGTCTGTGTGTAAGCATTATGTATTAGCATAAGATATAAAGCGATAATCTTACGTAGTATTGTTCTCACTTTATGATGTACGTATTGAGATAACACTGGTATCAAAGATATTTTGAGATTGTAAATTCTCGATAACATCCATTGATTGCTTGTGACCGGAATTAAAAATAGGACGAGATATAGTACATTCGTCTACACACAGTATTGTAGATATTTTTTCTTTAGTCAAAACAAAACTGTCTGGAGGATATTGATAAGCGAATTTCAGGATTTATGTATGGTAAAAACTGAAATCTAAATAAAACAATGTCGGGTTAGTTACACCATTGATTGATAACTCTATAGCCAATTTTAATTATCTCTTATTTGTTGAATACACATCCGCCTCGAACAGCAGAAAAATTCGAGGCGGGAAAATTCACGGAAAAAATTATGGCGCTGAAGAACAAAACTAAATATTCATGTGAAATGCTAACCACAACACTTGTCTTTTGAATCTATATCTTTAAATAACTTCTAAACAAAGCTTTCTAGAGCATTAAAAACAAAACTTTTGGGGCCATACACTTTAAAGAAACGTTTGTCACGCCTTATTCTACAGGATGAGATCTCCTTGAATGTTCTTTTAAATTGTTGCTGGTCCAGCGCTTCTCGAAATTACCCCACTTGAGAGACGTGTAGAATCTGCAACTAAGTATGAATGAGAGCTACGGAGACAGTCGGAGAGACAGAGAGAGACACACACTCACAGAGACAGTCAGAGATCAGTCAATTTATCAGTCCAACTAGGACTAAGACAGACGGAGAGGGAGAGAGACGGAGAGAGAGAAACGAAGCGAGAGAGACGGAGTAAGACAGACAGGGAAAGAGACGGGAACAGAAGGAGACGGGTGGGGACGGAGACGGAGGCGAAGGAGACGGGTTGAGAGGGAGACGTGGAGAGAGGGAGAAAGACGGAGATGAAGGGCAGGACAACGTCTGCGGGTTCCACCAGTGTGTGTGTGTGTGTGTGTGTGTGTGTGTGTGTGTGTGTACACATATTATATATATATATATATATATATATATATATATAATATAGTATGTATATATTATATAATGTAGTGTAAGTGTGCGCGGTGTGTGTGTGTGTGTGTGTGTGTGCGTATGTGTATTTTAAAAATATTAGAAGTGGAATGAACGAAAATGTTTGCTAACAATTAAAATATTACAGACACAAAGGTGTTGAATTGGTGGGACAACGGAAACAACCAAATTGCCTTCTCTAGAGGAAACAGGGGATTCATTGCTTTCAACAAGGAAAACTACGATCTGTCACAGACTCTTCAGGTCAGTTACATTGATGCATAAAATAATATAGTATCTTAGTTTGTCTCGTAATTAGTGATTGTGTTGCAAGGTGAATATAATGTGTGTATGTCTTGCAGACTGGTCTGCCCCAAGGCACCTACTGCGACCTGATCTCCGGCCTGAAGTCGGGCAGCAGCTGCACTGGAAAGAGCGTCACTGTAGGCAGCGATGGGAAGGCGTACATCGAAATCAGGACTTCTGAAGATGACGGTGTTCTGGCCATTACCGTCGACGTGAGTAATTTAATTCTTTGCTTCGTAATGGTAAAGTCTTAGTGGTAACAATATTTACTGATCATTTTTCTATTTTTCTCTTTCAGTCAAGACTATGAGAAGAAATACATCCGTAACTACAGAAGTAATAATCATGGAAATGTATATATTTTTGTAAATAAATGTTTTACACCTTTTTGTTATTTTTGTTGTTTTTCTTCTCTTTTCAACCTTTTCAAATTTCCTAAAATATTGTTAAATAACACAGAAATAAAAAAAGTACCCAATGTAGTCCGTCTGCCTGTTCGTTCGTCTGTCTGTCCGTCTGCGAACACTACTAACGCCTAACCATGAGTACGATCTTGTCAAAATTTAAGAAGCCCCTTTCCATCTGGCTCTAGTTGAAGCATTGAAATTTTGAAAAACATTCTTTAAAATTTGGGGGTTGCTTATATAAAGTGTCCCGAACATTTTCAATTTTTTTCAAAAATGGCTCCAAATATTTTTTTCAATTTATTGTAAGAATAGAGTAAAATACATTTATAAAGGTGACATAGGTCCGATTTTCACAGTTAACTCTAAATTTTCTAAAATTGCAAATATTTGAATTTGTTTCGGAGTCTTCTGGTCAACTACAAAATTGAAGATAGAGATTTTTCCTTCAAATTAAATGTTGCCAATAATTATTTTTCATTATGGTCAAGTAGATTTTTTGAAAATTTTACTGGTTTTCGCAGAATATTGCGTGCAATATTTGCAATTAAGAATTATTTTCTCAATATCGGCTCCAATTTGTTTGTCAACTTTTTCCAACGGAGAGTGAAACATTCGCTGTTTAATAAGTCGTGTTTATTTTGGTGTAACCTTTTGTTTTTTCAAAAATTACTCAAATGTAATTTTTTGAAAAATCTCTCACGCCGTTAATATGTACATTTCCAGCGGTTTGTACACTCTGTTGCATTTATGTATGGATGTGCTTCAAATGACTTCAAAAGACTTTTTCGAAAACTCAATTGATTCCTGTGAATAGAGCTTCAAATTTCGCATTTACAGTAACGCTTAAACGCCGTTTTCTTCAAAACAGCTCCATATTTTTAAATGAAAATAGCCATTTATTACTCTTCTTTAATATTCTTAAAGTAATATTTCGGCTTTAGTATCAGGAAATCGAAACTTTGAAAAAAAATTCAAAAAAAAAAAAAATTTTGGGCGGCCATAGATACCAGCTGACAAGAGGAAGGGGCAAGAGCATAAAAGCTGTCCACACCAAGGAAATTAGAAAACTTTACTACTAGAAAGTCTGGGCCATTCTGTAGCACCACTAGTTTCTTGTATATTATAAAAAAATGAACAAGGATTACGCCTATACTTTTTTTAAAATTATCTCAACGATTTTGTTTCATTGAATACTTTCAAATGTGTTTTTATTTTTCTATATATATTAATATATTGTGTATATATATATATATATATATATATATATATATATATATATACATACATACATACATATAAGCATTAAAAGGCTACTGTTTTTTATGTTTATGTGAATAAGGTGAGTAAGTTTTAAGTCACATTAACTTGAAAATGGATCTTTGCACTCTTAAGAAATGTATTCTCTAGTATTATACTTATATTTCTGGTTTTATTCTTATTTACTTATTTTTCTTTGTTCCAAGGCAATTTGCAAATTCATTACAAAAATACCCATAAAATACTTCGAATCTTCAATTCACAACAAATTCTGCCGCGCGATTTTTATTTCAAATTGCTGGTTTGTAAACAATCAGAGTGCCAACCTCATGGAAGAAAATTATGGTGCCGTGGACTGAAAATGATCACACGGTACTGGGGTTTAATCAATGCCATCTACACAGATCTATTTAGGTGGTAATGGTTTAAATTTCCATCTACCCTCTAAGATCGCAGCGCTAAAACACGCAAAAGCATGTTTTTCGACATTTCTATGAATCTTCTGTCCGGATCCGAAAAGAAATTTTCAGTTCTCCATCAGGAAAACGAGACGCGTTGAATGACCCCTCATATGTCTCGATTGGTGCACGGCAAGTGGTCTAGCCGTGAGTGACGGAACCGCACATCCGGACTTACACTCGGGTGTTACTCAAATACTGAATAGGGATTCCTATTCTGAGGATCGCAGGTCGGTCGCATTAGCGGTCAACTGGACACCATGGAAATGGATCCGGTGGCTGAAGTGACAGTGAAGTGACAGGAGACGTTTCGGCACAGGTGGCCAGAGGCAGCTACATCGGACAGCATGCGGGGTCCTCACCGGATGACAACCAAAACAATCTGCACATCGTGGGGGTCACACAGATGAGAGAGGTGTTTCGGGTCACAAGCAGTTTACTTCTTGGAGTAGTGGATGTGTGCAAGAACCACAGCCCCCTAGGTCGGAATTGATTCGGAGATTTGGTTATGTCAGATGCACTGCGAGCTGACGGATGGAGGAGAGTCTGCCGAATTTTGTCCGCCCGGCGTTGCATGAATACGGTTACCAGTTGAAGCTGTTCAAAGGAGTTCCAGTGCACTTGTATTTTGACAGAGAAGCTCAATCAATGTACATGCCCGCAGGGAAGGTGCGATATGCCCGGGAGACACGATTGCTCAACGAGCTCCAGAAACTCCAAGAGTTGAAGGTGATTCGATCAGCGCGTTACGTGACGCGTTCCGCGAGGGAGATACCGGTGCTTGATTGATGATTCAGGGCGCGTCAACTGCTAAGGTCCCGTAAGTGTAATAATGTTTTCATCGCGAGAGGTGGCGGTGATCTTCCCCTGCAGGCTGGCGAGTTCCGGCGCCGACCTACGTGAGCTAGCGGGGATTTTCCCCAACCAGGAATCTCCCACCAGCGGGGCACAGCCCCAGCCGAGACAAAATTTTGTTGCGATCGGGGCTTTCTAACCCGTTCCGACTTGAGCGCGAACTCCAGTCCTACGCAGTCATCAACTCCAGTCCTACGCAGTCTCCTGTCAAAAATCCGTCCCTTTCGCCTTCCTTACGTTCTCCACCCCCACCCTTATTTCGAACCCTGTTGCCTCTTCCTCTGAACCTACTCCCGTTTCTCCCATTCCCACTACCAATTCGTCTTCATCTGATGCCCCATCTTCCTCACAACCTGTCACTGCCCGGACACACTACAACCTTCGACCACGCACTCGAGGTAAAAATGGAGTAAATATATAGCAACTACAGTCAGATGCAGCAGAAAAACATTCGTGTAGGTACTTGCAAAAAATAAACATTCTTCACCATAATGTTCAGTCCCTTTCAAATAAAACTGAGTTTATCGAGGCAGCTCTACAGAGCGATCTAAATCAAACGGACGTTCTTTGCTTTACAGAACATTGGTTATCTCCTAATGAACTTAGCATTTTCCAAATTCCAAACTTTTACCTCGCAGGCTTTTATTGTAGAGAGAGAGAATCGCATAAAGGTCCTACGTATGGTGGTTCTTGTATTTACGTTAGAAATAATATTGATTCTATCCCCTTGGCAGAATTAAATGTGTATTCCATTGAAAATATTTTCGAAATTTCTGTTGTACAGCTTACTTCACTAAAAGTGATAATACTTTGCATTTACAGACCTCCAACAAAGAGAACTGCAGATTATATTTTGTTCTTAGAAAACCTGGAGATAACACTTAACAAAGTCAGCAATCGCTCTTTTGAATCCATTGTTGTATGCGGAGATTTTAACATTGATTTTCTGGTCGAATCTTGCGAGAAAGAAAAGTTTCTCAATTTAATTAATTCCTTCAATTTAGACATTACAATTAATGTACCTACACGAATCACACAAAATTCGATGAAGGCAATTGATCAAATTATAATTAACAAAACTACTACTCAATATGAAGTTGAAACAAAAGATTTAGGATACAGTGACCACGATGCACAAATTCTTACCATTATAAGAAATGCGATCACTGACACAATAAATAATACACGTATGACTAGATTGTTTACTAAAAGTAAAATTAAATTATTCATAGACTACTTGATGCAGGAGTCATGGGAAGCGGTTTATAATACTGTTGATACAAACGAGAAATATAATTCTTTTTTTTTTCAACTCTTTCAATTCATTTTAACACTTGCTTTCCTCTTCAAAAACGAAAATTAAATATTTCACGGAAAAGCAATTCTTGGATAACACAAGGGATTAGGACATCTTGTAAAAACAAGCGAATTCTTTCTTTCATTTCTAAACGTCATGACGTATCACAAGATTTCCTTATCTACTTTAAAAAATACAAAACATTGTTACGAAAAGTCATAAGGCAGGCAAAAATCATGAAAAACGATCAGGATATTTTGAACTCAAATAATAAAACAAAATCAATGTGGAATATAATAAAAAATACTACCAAATCAACTAGAAAACCCGTAGAGAATGTTGTTTTAAAATATAACGATATAAATGTCAACGATCCGGCAACAGTGGCTAGTCTCTTTAACCAATACTTTTCGAGAATTGCTGCCGATCTCACTAAGGGTCTTCAGCCACAAAATTCAAAAACAGACAGTGCACCCAAAATTTTAGACACAATGTTCGTTTCCGAAACTTCTTCCTATGAAATTCTCAAAATAATCGGTAAACTAAAAAATAAATATTCGTCCAGTTTAGATGAATTCCCAGATTCTTTGTTAAAGACTTGTGCGTATGCCATTATACACCCGTTAACTCACATATTTAATGCATCTTTATGCACTGGAACGTTTTCAGATATTTTCAAAACAGCTAAAATTAAGCCGCTCTTCAAAAAAGGCAACAAAAATGAAATTCAAAATTATCGGCCCATTTCTCTTCTATCAGTTTTTTCAAAAATATTAGAGACTTTTTTACGTACGAATGGAAACCTTTCTCAGTAAACACGACGCGCTTTCAGATTGCCAACATGGATTTAGAAAATCAAAATCAACGGAAACAGCTATATTTTCTTTTCTTAAAGATGTCGCCTCATCATTAGATCAAAACGAGGCACCTATTGAATTATTTTTAGATCTCAAAAGCTTTTGACATCATTGATCATGACATTTTACTGTCAAAATTACCTTGATATGGAATCCGTGGTATTGCTCTAGATTGGTCATGTTCGTACCTTAAACAACGATCTCAGAAAGTTGAAATACCTTACTGGAATGATGGAACATTACGTACGCACCTTTCCGACTCTTTGCCCGTTGCATGTGGAGTTCCTCAAGGATCGATTTTAGGCCCTATTCTGTTCCTACTTTACGTAAATGATATGCCCTCGACGATTCGAAACGGAAGAACGGTTCTCTTTGCGGATGATACGAACATCCTTTGCAATAAAGAAACCGTAAATGTTACAATATCAGATGTTTCAAATTGGTTCCGAAATAACAAATTAATAGTAAACGAAAGAAAACGGTTTTAATGCAGTTTTCCATTTCAAATAAACAATTCTGTGCTCCATTGAAAATGAACAGTGTACCATTGACTCATGTTAATGCAACAAAATTTTTAGGTCTCTCAATTCAGTCAAACCTTAAATGGAACGTCCATTTAAATGAATTGAACACAAAATTAAGTTCATTATGCTACGCATTCAGAATTCTTGCAAATTCAGTCAGCCTTCATACTGCTCGTTGTGTATACTTCGCGAATGTTCATTCCCGCCTGAGATATGGCATAATATTCTGGGGAAATACATCTTATAGCTCCCAGACTTTAGATTACAAAAACGAATTGTACGAATAATAACCAAATCCCACCCACGTGATTCTTGTAAGCCTATCATCATTAATCTAGGAATTCTACCATTACCGTGTCTTTTTATTTACGAATCAGTGGTTTTTGTAAAAAATGACTTGCTTAAGGGCGGGAATATATTTTCAGAAAATGCCGAAGTCTATTACTATAACACTCGACGTAGAAATCATATTCATCAGGTGACGGTATCAACAGCTCATTACAAAAAATTCACATACAATACATGTACATTATTTTACAACACTTTGCCAGATGACATTAAACGATTAAATTCAATAGAAAAGTTCAAATCCCAAGTGAAATCGTTTCTGCTGCATAACTGTTTCTATACAATTAGAGACTATACTGAGCATCACAAGAAAAGTAACATTAATTTTTAACAATGATACATAATGCATTAATTACCATTTGGACTGTATAAATGAGTATAAACAACCTGTAACAACTATTGTAACACAGCTTCCGAGTCAATGACCCCCATCTCGATCAGGTTTTCGTCCAGTTTCCCTGATCCATTGAGCAAATGCTGAGATGGCCCCTTGTTTTGCTTCTGGACATAAATGTAACTTCATTTTCTGTGCACGTCTTCTAGAATTCAGTGGAAAATACAATTATTCAAATTATCGTTTCCACGTTGTCGCGGCAGGAAGTAATAAGAGCCAAAATTTATTGCTTATTTATCCTTGAAAATAGATTTTATTACATGGGAGTTTTTTTGTTTTTTTTTCTCCCTTTCAAAATTCAAAAATTTATTGCTTATTTATCCTTGAAAATCGATTTTATTACATGGGAGTTTTTTTGTTTTTTTTCTCCCTTTCAAAATTCAAAATTTATTGCTTATTTATCCTTGAAAATCGATTTTATTACATGGGAGTTTTTTTGTTTTGTTTTTCTCCCTTTCAAAATTCAAAACTTAAGTAGTATATGATTTAGTGTAGGGATCACAGAATTTTGAAAATGTGCACACAATTCACTTTTCCCCATAGCCCGTCATACGCAGTTTTTAACTGTTTTTTGACGTAAATAAATAAATAAATAAATAAAACATGGAAAAGAGTTTGAATGTGAGAAACGTTCGCACGGGTTAAGCTAGTAGAGATAAAAAAAAAGGTCAAGGCCATTCAGCGTAGAAGAATGCACGCATCAAACGGGTGCAGCGTTATTTACAAAGAGAAGAAATAAAGAGAAAACGCGTCAAATGGGCCGTGGTAAAACGAAAAAGACCAAGAAGAAACGTTTTAAAACAATTTTATTGAAGTGAGGCATGAGGCGCGAAAGTTAATTTTCACCCAAAGTCACTTCAACATGATTACGGGCCAACATATGATATATTGACATCTGAATATTTATTTAAGCACAGTACTAGCACACCTCCGGAAGTCAAATTAAATTTACAAATTAAAAATGCATTCAACGTAAATTTTATAAAAAATCCGCCTAGTGACGCCATGCTTTTTGATTTATGAAATTTTGTCAGGGTTTCAGTTCGATTAAAGAATTTTTCGCAAGGGCAGCGATCATCTGAAAAGCTCGAGCTTTCATGATAGTGAACAAATTTCTCCAAATTTGGACTTTTTTATAACGTTTTTCTAAATTTAAGGTACAAATTGCACCGTAACTCTGTCTCTTCTTAAAAGTGGTCTCACGCGAAAATGGTCAGCAATATAGTGTCCAGTAATACGTTAAAAATTCAAATAAAAATTTTGGACTTACAAAACTCTTGTAAAAATGCCTCAATTTACATATTTAGATTTTGAAATCAGTTTAAAAATATATTTCATCTCAGTTTCATGTTGATGAATGAAACACTTTCTTACTCACTTAAGAACGTGGGATAATTCACTGTAATAATTGTTGTAAATAGCTTTCCCTGACTCAAATAACTCACCAAGAAGAGATGACCGATGGTTACGAAGTCTGGAGTGGAATAACGTGTTATCAGACTGTTGGGGATTTCGTTTTGCTCTTTATGTTGGGTTGCATAAACAGCTGTTATCATTCAATAGTCGTTCGTTTTTTAGACAGCCGCTACGGTGACACGAAACTTTTATCGTAATCGAATTTTATCTCTGATGATGATATTATATTTGATCTCTTATGATATTATATTTGATCTCTGATGCACCATCTAAATATTTGCAGCTGTGTTGGATCTGGAATTACTTTAATCTAGGGCACAGATGTCTGTCTGCATTTCAAATGTAGTACGTTGTCCATGTTACGTTGTCCATGTCTCATGGACTTGAAATGTTCCAGGATTATCCATATCCAGTCCAGATTTTTTTAGACAAAATAATCTCTCCAAACGACTCTCTGTACTCGTTCTCTTAAAAATATTGCCTATTTTATATTTATATTCTAAAATAATAATAATAATAATAATAATAATAATAATAATAATAATAATACGCACTAAAATAAAAATTAAAATCCAAAATAAAATGTACAGAGAAACAAAAATATTTTTAGTAAAAAAACAATCCAAATACTTGAACAATGTTGAATTTAATAATATGTCTGTATTAAGGGATAATTTAAAAACTCATCGGTAGAAAAAAAACTGTTTGAAAGCCATTTTATTTTCGTAAAGATTTGTTTTGTAATGTACAAAAATAAACTAATTAATTGAATTAAATATCCACTAAATATTTTATTTGTTTTTAAGTACTAATAATAATTAATGTAGTGGGGTGCCGAAGGAGAATAAAAACTGATATCTTGTTTCAAAATATGTACGTGGCAAATGTTTTTCTGAATAGCTAATAAATTGTTACCTTTAGTAGGCGATAAAGCTCAGAAATTAAAAAATGTACTGAGACATGTTTAATCTTTCTATCATTCTACTATACTTCTTTTGCTCTGACATCGTTGCGCGTTGACGTTTATACAAATAAAAAATTCTTGGAGGTTCTCCTGTCAAATTTTATATTGTATTGCACAAATTTTGTATTGTATTTATATTGCATTGATTTGTATTCCATTCTGTCCGTGATGTCACTGCAGCGCCTCTGACCGGGAGGTCCTAGGTTCGAGTCCTCACGGCGACAGAATTTTCGACACTAGCTTTCTAGCTAGGTCGAATTCAGTCGCTGTCTGGAGGAGAATTCTAGCGGCCGGCTGCTTTGATCGGAAGTTTTCCGTGGTTTCTCCGATCAACACCAGGCGAATGCCGGAGCAGTACCCTAACAAACGGGCCACGGACCGCGCGCGATCTATCCTTCCTCTTCCTTGTCCTATCCTCTCCTCTTACATACACACACACACTTACACTTACATGCACTACACTACCACATATTCCGGGAGACCGGTTGGGAGCTTAGAGCTTGTCCCGGCTGGGGCGGTGCCCCGCTGGTGGGAGAGTCCCGGTTAGGGGGAAACCCCACTAGCCGACGGTAGGTCGGCGCCGGATCTCACCATCCAGCGGGGGAAGATCACCGCCTTCTCGAGAAAAAACATGCACTACACTAACGGGACTAATGACCACAGCAGTTGACGCGCCCGGAAACACGAAAAATAAATCAATCAATCAACCATTCTGTCCGTCCGTCAGTCATTCTGTCCGTCCGTCGTTCTGTCCGTTCGTCATTCTGTCCGTTCGTCCGTCCGTCAGCCCTCCGTCCGTCCTCCGTCCGTCTTCCGCCCATCCACCGTCCGTCCGTCAGTCCTCTGTCCGTTCGCCCACCCGTCCGTCCGTCTGTGAATACTAGCACCTAAATCATTCGTACGATCTTCTCCAAATTGAAGAATCCCTTATCGATATGGCTCTAGTTGAATATTTATATAGTATAATACACTTCTAAAGGTGGCATATGTCCGATTTTCATGGTTAATTCTGAATTTTCAAAAATTGTAAAAGTTTGAATTTTTTCGGCGACTTTCTACAACTATAAAATTGAAGATAGAGATTTTTCCTTCTAATGAAGTTTGTTGTCCATAAATAGTTCTTTCATTTAAGCCATGTAGATTTTTTAAGAAAATTTTAGTAGTGTTCGTGCAATAGTGCGTGCAATATGAGAAATTAAAAAAAAAAATACAAAAACAATATTGTCTCAAAAAACGGCTCCAAATTTTTTCTTGAACATTTTTGATAGAGTTAGTGCCAAACAAACCCTATACGATGACATAAACGCCATATTGCTCTGTTCTTTTGTTTTTTCAAAAATTACAAAAATATAATTTTGACTTCTCTCACGTCGGTAATATTTGCATGAGAGACGATATCGTTACGTTATATTAAACTACATGTGCTTCAAAGAATGCCATTTAAGGTTTCTCGAAAACTCAACAGTTTTCTGTTAAAATGAGCTCAAAATTCCGCATTTTCAGAAACGCTCAAACGCTATTTTCTCCAAAACGGTTCCAAATGTTTCTTCGAACTTTCTGTAGGATAGTGAAAATTACACTACTTTTAGATTACAAAAACCAATTGTACGAATAATAACCAAATCCCACCCACGTGATTCATGTAAGCCTCTCTTCATTAATCTAGGAATTCAACAATTACCGTGTCTTTTTATTTACGAATCAGTGGTTTTTGTAAAAAATGACTTGCTTAAGGGCGGGAATATATTTTCAGAAAATGCCGAAGTCTATTACTATAACACTCGACGTAGAAATCATATTCATCTGGTGACAGTATACACAACTCATTACAAAAAATTCACATACAATACATGTACATTATTTTACAACACTTTGCCAGATGACAGTAAACGACTAAATTCAATAGAAAAGTTTAAATCCCAAGTGAAATCGTTTCTGCTGCATAACTGTTTCTATACAATTAGAGACTATACTGAGCATCACAAGAAAAGTAACATTAGTTTTAACAATGATACATAATGCATTAATTACCATTTGGACTGTATAAATGAGTATAAACAACCTGTAACAACTATTGTAACTCAGCTTCCGGGTCAATGACCCCCATCTCGATCAGGTTTTTCGTCCAGTTTTCCTGATCCATTGAGCAAATGCTGAGATGGCCCCTTGTTTTGCTTCTGGACATAAATGTAACTTCATTTTCTGTGCACGTCTTCTAGAATTCAGTGGGAAATACAATTATTCAAATTATCGTTTCCATGTTGTCGCGGCAGAAAGTAATAAGAGCCAAAATTTATTGCTTATTTATCCTTGAAAATATATTTTATTACATGGGAGTTTTTTTGTTTTTTTTCTCCCTTTCAAAATTCAAAATTTATTGCTTATTTATCCTTGAAAATAGATTTTATTACATGGGAGTTTTTTTGTTTTTTTTCTCCCTTTCAAAATTCAAAATTTAAGTAGTATATGACTTAGTGTAGGGATCACAGAATTTTGAAAATGTGCACACAATTCACTTTTCCCATAGCACGTCATACGCAGTTTTTAACTGTTTTTTGACGTAAAATAAATAAATAAATAAATAAATAAACAAAGGAAGTTCGATTTTAATTTTGCATTTTCGAAGATTGGAAAAATTATGCTAAACGACTAATATTTTTGAAAATTTCTAGATGACCATTTCTAAAAGACTGGTTTTTGAATCATTCTATTTAACAAGAAATCTCAATATTGTAGTTTGTCAATATTGTAGTTTGCACTATTAATTTTTTGCAATTTCTGAACACAGAGTTAGTTACATCACCTTATATTACATTTTACTATATACTACCTTATTATTATTATTATTATTATTATTATTATTATTATTATTATTATTATTATTATTATTATTATTATTATTATTATACGATCTTATTGCAAGATTTGTTTTTGATGAAAATATTTCATTAAAGAAAAACATTTCTCTTCAATAGTGTAGTTGTAGGAAGACGCCGGCAAATTTTTGAACTTTTGCAATTTTCGAACACTCAATGAGTTCAACGGAAATGCGACATACGACAGTTGTTTAAGCGTCTATTGCTCTATCTCAAGAACAAATTTTAAGAAAAAATTGGAGCCAATTTTGAGAAAATTTTGAAAAAGTTGCTTCACGTAAAGCACTCTCAAAAATGAAAATAAGTGTTTCAAATTCAAGGGGCCGCAACATCAGTCAGACCGTTTTGGGAATATCAATTTTGATGAATATCCTGCTTACAGGCTTAGGCCCAAGCGGACAGGCAGAGAGAAAGACGGAGAGACAGGAAGACGGACAGAATGACAGGCAGACAAACGGATAACAGGGGGCAGACAAACGGATAACGTTTTACCGAAATCCAATCTTTCAGTATTTCGGTATTATCAAGGCCCACATAACGTGAATTTTGACTCCACAATGTATTAGACAAAGTGAGAGGAAGCAACGAATTAATTCACTTTTTCGGTACAAGAGCCTGGCAAGAAGCTTTTCTTTTGAAAAATTTACATTTTCAATTGACGACGTATGCAATATGTGGAAAAATAAAACCAATATATA